>PPHD01000272.1:0-78859 GCA_002909625.1 Bambusicola thoracicus | reverse complement strand
GAAGGGAGCCTATAAACAGGAAGGGAGTAAACTCTTTGAAAGGGTAGATAACAGCAGGACAAGGGGGAACGGTTTTAAGTTGAAAGAGAGAAGATTTAGGTTGGATGTTAGGGGGAAGTTCTTTAGCACGAGAGTGGTGAGGTGCTGGAACGGGCAGCTCAGAGAGGTTGTGGATGCCCCATCCCTGGAGGTGTTCAAGGTCAGGTTGGATGGGGCCCTGGGCAAACTAGTCTAGTAAATGGGGAGGTTGGTGGCCCTGCCCAGCAAGGGGGTTGGAGGTTCATGATCCATGAGGTCCCCTCCAACCCAGGCCATTCTGTGATTGTGTGCGTGGGATTCTGTGATCTTTAGGGTCTTTTCCAACCTGAGCAATTCTATGATTCTATGACCACATCTGCTTTTTACAGAGCCATTTTTTCCCCACAGAGGATGCCATAACTGCACATCTCTGATGACTCCCTGTTCCTTCTAAACTCAGTTGTTTCACAGGAACATTCAGAGCTCCAAGTCTCTCTCGCCACAAGCAAAACTTCAAATAAAAATGTTTTGAGCAAAGAAAAGATTCATCTTCCATATGGATTTTTTAGTTATTTAGGGGGACCACTGTATTACTCTTCACTGTAGTCCTAACAAAATATAGTAATTGTAACTTACCACTCTACCATTTCATACTACTTAAAATAACAGGAAATGCTTTAATTTTACAAGGCCTCTTCTAACTAATAAATAAATAAATATGAGTTGCCTATTTGGGCAGCTAGCCCTGCAAAATGTGATCATACCAATTAGAATTCAGAAGAATGCAAAACTTTGTGGAGGAAATTAAAAGGTCCAACCAAGAAGAATAACAGCATTTTCCATTAAAACAAACAAACAAATAAAAAACATTAGGGACAACTACTGGCTTTGTTCTGCGATCCCATGGTACATCAAACCAGGACATGCTCTGAATATGAGTCACAGGCATGTTGATGTGCTTCTAGATCAGGTTCCAGTCAACTTGCTATGAGCCAGCAAAACTATCACCAACAATGTGAAACTTAGTATTTTAATAGTGTTAAGTTTTAATTATATTATTAAATTGAATGTTAATACTATTCTGAAAACACTGGTAGTAACAGTTCCTTGGAGATGTTTTCAAGCGCTTCTTGTCAATGAAAGTTTAAGGAGAACACTGCACAGCTTTTTAGGCTAGCAAATATCAAAAGAACTACAGTGTCATCTTAGTACTGTAACCTGGCATGCATAAATTTCTTGAACTTTGATGGTTAGACTCAATGATCTTAGAGGTCTCTTCCAACCTTAACGATTCGACAATCGTTAATGATTCCAACATAGTAGAATATCACATTTATTATACAGATTTTATGTAAAATAGAGAGATGCTTACCAAAAAGTTAACACAGAATCTTGTTATTCTGAATAAGTAGTAATCAGAAGTCAGTGATCATATTTGATGCAGTGAACATGTTATGGAAAAGCACTGTAAAATTCTCTGAGCTTTTTATATATTTATATGGAATCAACAGTGTAAACAACTCCATGATATGTACACGCTCTACTCGCTGACTTGGTTCATGCTAACAGCTCCCTCACCATGCCATTTGTTTTTCACCCTGATGTACATTCCTTAGAACAAATTAGTTACTGCCTAAAAACTGGGTCAAACCGGGAGCAGAAGCCTAGGCAACACAGCCACTTCCCAGCACAACATCCCACGAGGTTTCTTTTTGAGAGATCAGGCAGTGTTAAATAACCACTACTTCATACAGGAAGAGAATAAAGGAAAACATGGAACAATAAAAGTAAAGGGCAAGAGGAACAGAAATATAATAAAGTGCATGGTTGAGTTCACCAACATTTTCTGTCACACTGTTTTGCTGAGGCAGTAAAACATCACTCTGAGCCAATCCATAGTTGGCTTGTTAATACCACAAGCTATTCTTTGCAAAAATGTTTTCATTGATTCCCTTCTCAAAACATACAATTTGAGGTTTGACTTATTATACCCAACAGCACGAATTTCAATTCAGTTTGATATTCAATTCTATAAGATAAATGTTACAAAATACGGGACACTTTAGTGTGAGAAACCAGAAATACAAGGTTAGCAATACCACAAGTAACTTGACATCACTCCCCTTAGAGTATGTACACATACACAATAATACTGTGCAGTTAGATGAACGGTTCAATTTTCCATTTAAAGACTATTGATTAAGAGTTCAGTCAAAAGCAAACAACACCGCAACAACAGCAAAGTATTGAAAATCATATGTAGAGTAGTAAGTTACAATCACTCTATTTTGTTAGGACTACAGTGAATAGTAATC
Source organism: Bambusicola thoracicus (assembly GCA_002909625.1). NCBI lineage: Eukaryota > Metazoa > Chordata > Aves > Galliformes > Phasianidae > Bambusicola > Bambusicola thoracicus. The sequence goes on along the minus strand of PPHD01000272.1, from coordinate 76,526 downwards.
CAGAGGTCTCCCTAAAAGAACTAAAAAATCCATACAGGAGATAAATTTTTTCTTCCTTCAATACATTTTTATGTTTTGCTTGTGACAAGAGAGGCTTGGAGTTCTGCATGAGTACTCCACAATGCAGCCAGGAAAAATGGCCCAGAAATGAAAGCAGGAGGAAAAACCCACACTAGAGTACAGGGTAAGAAGCTGTACTAAAAAGGACAGGCTGGTCGTTTGTAAAATGGAAACAACAGATTACATGAGTTTTAGAGCAGTGCTCCACAAAGGCTACATTAATTGCTTTGTCAAATTTGTCACACAGAAGCTACAACCTCTGGATTTAGTAGAGAAATTACAGAAGTCTTAATCATGACTGGGCATGGGACCTCTGTAGAAGTTGTCCATTTTCATCCTTCAGACCTACTCAAACACTTTAGAATCAAGCAACTGTACCTTCTCTTGGTACTTTAAATAAACTTCAATCAAGATGTCACAAAAGCTGCTACAGATATTAAGTATAGATTAAGTGGCTTAAGGTTAGTAGAAATTAGCGAGGAGACCACAAGAGCAACAACATCTAATACACCCAAAGAACAAGTGGAAATCCAAAGTCACATGAAGGTATTTACTTCACTCACCTGTGCGTGAATTCTGGCTGTCCTAGGGATACTCTAGTTTTAATGGAGTATTTCACCCAGCACGAAATCATTAACTACACTTTATAGGAGATTTAGAGTAAATTAGTTTTAGCTCCACAGGTTGAGGTAAAATGTTTGATAGTTGACAGGTAACATTAAAGTCACAGTCATCAAGTCCTCAGAAAACTGACCTTCTGAGGAAATTAACAGATCTGCAAATGTCAGCAGCAACAGCTAACTCTATGATGATGCAAAATACCAGACATTAAAGAGAAAATTCACGGAAGTTACCTGGTTTTAAGTGGAGGGTATTTAAAGGAAATAGAGAATGAGAGAAAACTGAAGAAAAACTGCCTGGCACATGAGAAGCATCAAGTACTACTGTATCTATAAAGAATGAATGGGAAGTAGTTCTAAATATTACCATGAAATTATGCGTGTCCTCGCTTTGGATGCTATATTCATTTCTTAAAATATTGAAGCCAATTTAAAAATAGAGAGGATAAACAATAAATAATGATGAAATGAACACTGCAAAGAAAATTACTTAGGTACTCATAAAGAAAACAAGAAAACAAACAAAGAGACACATATGAAACTGAAGAACGCCTTTAGAACCAACAGAAACACACATTACAGAACATTTTAATGACCATAAAACACCAGAAGAGAATGCAGCACGAAAATCAGAAGTTTTGTAGAATTAGAAAAAAATATTAAAAAAAAAAAAGGTAATCATGATAGGATTTCTAGGGATGCAACACATTCTACACCTACAACACAGTACATCTGCCCAGATTGCGACACATAAACACTGCAAGTTCTTCACTGAAGTACGCTTACAATACTTAAGGCTTCAAAATAAACACTTGTAAGGGTAAGTTTTAGTATTTCTGGGCTAAAAACCTCCCACAAACAATAGTACTCTCACAATCTGCACCAGAAAAAAAAAAGAATTGCCGTAACACTGTAAAATCTCACCACCACTATTAGCATCCTGCAGGTAACCAGTAGACAAGTGAACAGTGGGTGCAATTCTTGCGGTCTCAAAGGCTATCCTCCAGTCTTTACACAGAAGTAATCTGTATCTGCCACAATGAATTTTGCATGGATTCCCAGAACATCAATGCAATTTTCTGTCAAAAGGCCCTTACCAGGATACATACACTTCAAGGGCTGCCATTCTCCTTATTTTCATACAGGCATTCATAGGAGTATCATAAATGGCAGTACCAACTGTAGTAGCTGCAACAACCTGTAGATTTCTCAAGAGCACCTGACATTATCTATGGTACCAAATCACCACTTTCTTCCACCTTCTGATATCAATTTGTACAGCAGAAAGGTCTTTTCCCCTTTACGCATGGTTAATGTGGCCAGTCCACACAAATGCCTGCATGCTCTATTTAACCAGGCCTTGAATTTCTGTAGAATTGCCAAGTGTGTATTTGGTGACTGAGAGCAAGACAGAGAGCTGCATTCAGCACGACTTGCTGGACACCCAGCATGGTGAGGATCACCATGAACAGACATTGGACATCATCTTGCAGGGGTGCTCAAGAAGCCAAGCTTACAGAGAGCAAGACGCTGTTCGCCTGTCTGTGATCCCTACCTGGAGCTACTGCTACAGATTACAGAACACACAACAATACCATGACACCACCTACAATCCTACAACTTCAGGTGGGACATTTCAGGCTACTATACATAATTTGAAACACCTACCTCTTATCAGGGCTTTTGACCTAGCATAGTGTAAAGACAGATCTTCTTTTCCCAACCCACTCACCAGGCAAACCACTAATTAAGATCCTGACTCAACACCCAACCCTCCCTTCCATGACATCTCACACCATCCCCCTTGTCTCTCCCATTCAGGGGGATGGGTGCCTGAGTATTACGTCAGCTTTTCTGATATCTTTCGAATAATTGCTTCTACTTCATCACTACACAGATGGGCTTCAGTGTGGACTCCTACTCAAGCTTAATTCCTAAAAACAACTTAATATACTCATCCATTCACTTGTTCCATATTTTTATTGTCTTGTTCCATACTTTCTCCCATAGGAACATTCCCACCAACTCTCTTGAGCTGCCAGTATATAAATCTCCCCCCAAAAGTGTGCACTGCTCACTGGGTACAGATAGAACAGAAACAGCAGCTGTCATCAGTAGCTACTATCTAGTGATGTGCCATGCACCAAATCTGTTCAGACATAGCCAAGTATTGCACGCAGATGAGGAGCTTATGCTGCATGAATGATATTGCTTTTATTTTATAATTATTTTATTATATTTTATATTTATTTCATTCCTGATAAAACTTCACACAGACTACTCTACTCACACGCATCACTACTCTCCACGACATGAATCAGTTATTGTGCATACAAATGGTCAATAAGATCGAGTCCACAAAACTTGTTACAGATATGACAGTCTTCTACATGGCAGACCTTAACATGAATGTTGACTATGGGAAAATAAAATCCTTAACATTCTAAGACATCTGCGAAAGTACATGCAATTTCCATACTGTGGGCAGCAAAAATAATGTGTCACATTATGAGAATTTGTTGATATTCGGTAAGTTACATTCCAGTCAAAATACAACATTCTGCAGCTAATGTAAAAAACAAAACAAAACAAAACAAAAAAAAACAAAAACAAAAAAAAAAGCCACTTGATGCAAAATAATTTTATAAATTAAAACCAAGAAACAGCAGCGGTGTGGCATAAAAGCATGAGACCATCTGATGCCTTTTGGAAACTGTACCATTGATTTATGTAACAGTAATAGATATCTTATTAATGCAAAGTGATGAGATGTTAGGACAAACCTAGGGTTTTTTGCTAAGACATTTTCAGAAATTTCAAAAAAAAAAAGAAAAGAAAAACAGAACCCACAGCTATTCTCTTATATAAATCACACAAAACATTTACTGAACCTCCCAAGCATCAGTTGATCCAAACAAAATAAACATTGAGGTGAAAACGATACATAGCAAATGTCAAGTAGCCTAAAAATATGGGGAACCACCTAAAAGATTACATTTAGAAATTACATACAAACATATGTTTATAAAGGGATTGCAGGTATACTTCATAAATCAGTTCTGTATAATTAGTATAGGACTTCTGTTTTTAAACATAACTGCACAGCAAGCAACCACTTTTTGCACAACACTAAGTTTCAAAAGCAAGCAAAAGAGAGAAAACCCAGTTAACATTTTATAGAGCTCATTTTTGTGCCAAATTTGTATAAATACATACCCCCTCTTACATTTAATCTACAAAGGTGGGAGTGGGGAAGTTACCTGAGGGCAAGGTATTCAGACAAAAGGCCCCTACTCCTGATGAAAGCAAGTGGTCAGTTGCCACAGTTTCTGAGAAGCTTCTGGTGCTCATTTTGGTAGTAAGGATATTCACAGCAAACCCATCTCCACCAGAGCCAGCAGGGATCGCTGCAGGGAACGGGACACAGGGGACACACAAGGGATCAAGTTCAAAGGGAAAAAGGAGTGATACAATAATGTAAGAGATTTGTCGCTGAAGAGAACTGCAGTCACAACAGTTATACATTATGACATTAAATAACTGAAAAGAGCTGTGTGAAGTGCTAGATTCCCACAGGAATATCCCTTGCTGCCTGATACCACCATACTGCAGCTGTATTTAAATGAACACCTTATGTAGAAAATTCCAATCATGTGGGAAAGATCTACATGATACAGCAAAGTGGTTTCGGAGATACCCAGTGTATTCACAACATGAGAAGACAGCCATCCTGGATTTTTAGTGCATTTTGAAGTAGGAGAGAACTTTGTTGTTTTGCCTAACCTGAGATTTCTGAATCCACATCACTTGTTCCATTCAGTGTCTCAAATACACGTATTTAAAGGTCTCACTTCACAAACATGACTCCACGGAGGTAATGGAATAGGACTTTTTCTATCTGACTGTACTTGTTGCTGTGGTATGAAGACTGGCACATTTTCATCATTCTGATTTCACAGGGTATGAGCTTTAGTATATTAAGCTTGTCAAAAAATAAGATATATGTAAAATGTAACTTAATATGGTAATTTAAAAAAAATTAAAAATTCATTGTTAACTATCCTCCCTTTGAAAAGATGCCTTTGGAGACAATATAATCCTTGCATTTGGACACGGCTCTTCATAGGCCACCTGTTATGTCATCTGAAGGACATTTAAGAGGTTTATCACAAAACCGAACTACAGATGCCTAGTTATGATAATAATTTTTCTACAGTCTCCAGATCCCCAAGCAATGGGAGCAGTCACAACACAGATGTTGTTCCAGAAGCAACAGCCACATAGCTTCCAGATTCCTGGGTAGCTGCGTCCCAGGATTGCTACTTTGGGAGTCAGAGAACAGAAGCCAACCGGTCTGAGAAAACAAAAGCCCTGGTATTATACTCTGCAGTAAGTGGAATAGCAGAGCTGCCACAAAACCTGTGCTAGGAGCCTGCCTCACACCTGTAGGAGAAGGGTCCTGGATCCACACTGTGAAGCCTGGGAATACTGACAGCCACAGCTCGAGCGTGAGCTCTTCTTACATTCCTCTCCTGTTTCTTCTAATGAAAAGATGATGAAATGACAGAGGTCTGAACTTTGGATAGCATCAGCTTGCAAAGGCATGCAAAGAACTATAGGAGCTACTGATCAAGAAACATGGGTGGCCCTGCAACCTGCCAAAAACCACATATCTGCCATGTAATCAGTTGTTAGCAACTATTCTCACAGCAAAATCTGTGAAACAAATCATTCTGTGTAAGCCCTTATAATGCTGTTTGTGTTCTATCAGCAATCTGATACCCTCTGTCCAATCTGCTTGTACAAGAAAACTGCAATTACAATGACGTACACGTTAACAATAAACTTCTGAGTGGAAGATGCTCAAGTATATAGTTCTATGTCTCCTCAATACCAAAAAGAACCTCAAGGCTTCAGCAGGAGAAATACCAGATTTCAAAAAAGACAAATGTGTCGCTTTGGGTTTTTTATTCCTCCTCACTGCATAATCATAAAACACCTTTATTCCTCAGGGGCATTATTTAAACAGCCTTCTTCCTAAGAATGCTTTGCACCACTGTATCATCTGCCTGTACACACAGTGATCTTCAACACTACTTAATTCTCCAAACTTATTTCTCCGTAAACCTATTGTGAAAATGGCTTGAAAGAAGATCACATACAATACAACCAAAATGCTACTGATTAATTCATGGTGGTTCTGTAGAAGTATTAATTTTTAATATCCTTACAGAAGAGTTGTCTGACAAACAAAACTTTGGCACAACTTGAAGAGAACAAATAAAATGTGTGCAGAATCAGCAGCCAAATTTACAATGCATTTGCAAAAATAAGGTAAACCAAACTGAAAATTAGAAGGAATTGGGAATTAAGGAAATACAGAACAGATTTTGTAACTTTTTCCTTGTTTTCTCCTGCCATTTCAAGCAGTTCTTTGCTACCTGTTGTACTCTTTTTCAGACTTGATTCTTTCACTAGGTGCAGCTTCTGCTTGCCATAAACACCACTCTAATGCTTTCCATAACCGTTCAGATTAAATATAGACTTATTCCGAACAATGCAGATTGTTCCACTTACACTGTGTTGCAAAGTTTTTCCACACGCTACCTAAGCCAATAAGGTCAGTCATGAAGAACACACCCTGTAAATACTTCAGTAGAAGCAGAGAGAGAACCTGATTGATGCTCATTCTAGGAAAAATGCACACTTTCATGTTCTTTGGCTGGCTATAAAATAACAACGGCTTAGTTTCCACAAAACTACACGGACGCGGAAGTGGAATACTCAGAAGTGTGAAAATGAGCACAAAATACACACTTCTTATGCTAGTAAAATAAGTTGGAAGTTTAAAGGTTTTACAAACAGCTGTAAGTAATTATTTACAAAAAGGAAATAGTCCACTCTGGCCAAATCAGTAACTGCTACACTGGTAGGTTCTGAAAAGAATAAGCTCCAATCTGCTGGAGTGACAACATCCCTCACCAAGCAGGCAGGTCTCTCACCCATGAAAACGTGTAACGGCACATGGTTAAGATTTGACGTGTTTCAGTACACCGTGGAAGAGCCTGACAAGACAAGCAAGTGATCTCAACACTACATAGCAAGCCCCTAGCTGCTGTGTCTCATTCCCTGCCTTCTTTATCCTCATCTTGTTCCAGTCTTGGAGAAGAGTAACACACACTGAAGGCAAAGAACAGCTTATACTTCCAAAGTTTTTCAAAGACAGTGAGAAAAGTGAAAACTCATCAGTAGACCTTGACATAAGATACAGATTTGTTAAGTTTCGTGAACCTTCACTGTTTCTAAGCCGCAATATGGTACTAAGAAAATCCTTCTGCAAAGCTAAAAAGTTATTTTGATACCAAAACTTTTCCATTAAGCAGTCTGGATCTCTCTTCTTGTTTTCAGATTTTAAACACTCATTATCTGTGTAAGAACTTTCCCTCAATGGAAGAATCACTGAGGTTGGAAAAGACCACAAAGATCACGTAGTCCAACCATCAGCCCATTGCCACCATGGCTACTGTCTCCCTCAGTGCCACATCCACACAGTTCTCAAACACCTCCAGGGACAGTGACCCCACCACCTCCCTGGGCAGCCTGTGCCACTGCAGCACCGCTCTTTCTGAGAAGAAATTCTTCCTAATATGCGATCTGAACACTCTCTGGCACAACTTGAGGTCATTCCCTCTCATCTTATCATTCTTACCTGGGAGGCCAACCCCCACCCCACCACGACCTCCTTTCAGGTCACTGTAGAGAGCAATAAGGTCTCCCCTGAGCCTCCTCAGCTCCAGACTGAACAACCCCAGTTCCCTCAGCCACTCGCCATCAGACTTGTGCTCCAGACCCTTCATGGCTCCATTGCCCTCCTCTGGACACACCCCAGGGCTTCCATGTCTTTCTTGTAGTGAGGGGCTCAAGACTGCACAGTATTCAAGGTGCAGCCACACCAGGGCTGAGCACAGAAGGACAATTACCTTCCTGCTCCTGCTGGCTTCACTATTGCTGATACAAGCCAAGATGCCACTGGCACTCTCAGCCACCTGGGCACATTGCTGGCTCATGTTCCGCTGGCTGTCAATCGGCATCTCCAGATCCTTTTCTTCCACACAGCTTTTCAGACACCCTGCCCCAAGCCTGTAGCGCTGCCTGGGGTTGTTGACTGAAGTGCAGGACCCAGCACTTGGTCCTGCTGAACCTCACGCAATTGGCCTCAGCCCATCTACCCAGATCCCTCTGCAGGGTAAGGCTGCTTCACTGCCCAGTGTCCATCCGTCCATCTAAAAGAACTGTAAACTGCTAAATGGAAACTGCACAACTGAATGACACAAAATACACTTTTAACTTCACATAGACAGTATCCAGACAGCTGTAAGAAAGCTGAAAAGCACTAATACGTGATGGCAGATACTGCAGCAATCTCCATTGTAAGTACTGCTTAATCAATGATCTGTAGGGAAGGGCTGGATAGCGTATGAGCCAGAGGTCACTTCCAACCTCAACCATTCTGTGATATGTGACACAAAAAAGAAAGTACAGAACTGTAACTGGAGGTGCGAGTTCACCTATTTGTTATCTGAAGTAAAAACTATACTTGATTTTGTTCAAATGAAGAGCATTTCATCACTAAAAACAGAATAAAAAGAGAGGAAACAGATGAAAATAAATCTGGATAACTGGATAATTCTTTTCCAGTCTGCCTTTATTATATGCAGACTTTTACCAGGACATGTCAATCCTGACACTAACACCTGCCTTGCTGCAGTTGGCAGAAGGACATCAGTTTTGAGGAACTATGAGAACTGCAGAGCAGGAACCAAACGGTGTCAGAATTCGAAGTGAAAGTATCCTTTGTCACCCTCTGCGTTACACGAACTTCCTGATGTCTTTTGCTCCAGACTGAAATAAAACAATGCACAAAGCACGTTCTTATGATATCAAAGGAAAACCCAAAATAAAGAAGGTTGTTACTTTTGTTCAAAAAACAAATCCCCAAAATTTAAAAAGCCACCTGAATTTGTTCTCTTGTGCATCTTGTGCAACCACTGAAGCACCAGTTCTGCAAGAAGAAAGATATTATCTGATCACAGGACTAAGAACACCCATAATAAGGGCGTTAATAGTAAGGTCTGCGTTTTACTACTTGAATATTGTGCAGCATGGCTCAGGAGCCTCAGTTTCAAACTGCAAACCTCAGATCGTTAGATATATCCCATAAGCTTCTTCAAAATGCCAAAACTCGCAGCAATCAATTATAGCAGTCTCACTGAATCAACATCATCACATCCCACATGAAAACACACAGATTTATCACCATTAAAAAATAAAAAAAAATAAGAAATCTGCTGATTTGAAAGCTGCTTATTTCACAAACCAGACAAGAAGCAGCTCGAGTTACTCATGCCCGGTTATGAGGAATGTTTTGGCACTGAGACCGACTCACTTCGCAGCTCCCTTTGCTCTCCATACAGCGTGCTGTCAGCACTACAGGAAGTGAACTCTGTCAACCAATTAAGTGCACTGATTCCAGGCGCACTCCTGATGAGAAAGCTCACTCCAGGCAGATGACATCTTAGCACTGCATTTCCATTCTCACTGTGCTCGGTTATCATCCCGTGAAAAGGTTTCCTCATCAGGATTCCCAGCTACAGAAACCTCAAGAATAAGGTGGAGGAGTTACATTATACTACTATTGCTTGATGCAACACCTTTAAGAGATAGACGGCAAAGGATTTAGAATGAGAATTTTGTTTTCTTTGGGCACCATCGACAGATTTGTCAAATGACAACTGCTGTAGTTGCTTTGGGTCTCTATTAGCGTTGATGAAAAACACACATCAGAAACACCCCACGGAATTAGAATAAAACATTTTGAAATAACACAAGCAAAGCAGCATGGGGATCAACTTTTCGGGTAACAGATCATTGATAAAAGTAAATCCTGAAGAATAACAATGCTGCAGTGTGAGGTATAGGCAAGGTACCTAAAAGGCTGTTGTCTGCCTTTACAAAATGGAAGAGATTTCGTTACGTAGTTTTAAAATCGTGTACTCGGGGTATTTTGTGGAGTTTCCCCAACTTTCACGCACAGCCACAAAATGTCACAGCATGACCATCTCTCCCCTCGAGCAGGAGGCCCGTGCAACACCACGCTCCCCGGCAGACGCACGAGCGCTCTCACCGCTCCGCACAGCGGCACGGACCCCGATACCATCCGGCCTCACCCGGCACAAGCTCGGCTGTGGCGGCCCGCTCTGCGGGGACGCCCGCCCCTCTCCCGGCGGCAGGCGGACCGCCACGCTCCGTGCGCCCGCCCGGGCTGCGTGCGGCACTGCCTGCGCGGCGGCGACTCACCGGGGGACTCCCACTAGAGCCAGGCACGTCGGGCCGACTCCGGGCCGGGAGCAGCGGCCGTTTCCACGCGTGTCACGGCGGGACAGCCCCACACACGGCCCCTAAGCCCCCCACCGGGCCCTCTCCCCAGCCAGGAGCCGCCGCTGCTCCCCCGCGCGCCTCCAGCCCACCCCGGCGCCGAGCTGACCTGGAGAGATGCTTCAGGATCTGCTTCTTGATGATCCCCGCCATGACGCCCGCCGGCACGCACCGCTCACCACGACCGGCCCGGTGCGGGAACGTGCCTCATCCCTCCGCCTGCCCCAGCCCGAGCCGGGGAGACCGCGGGGAGCGGAGGAGCCGCAGCCGCCACTCACGCTCGCTCGGCGCCCACCGCCATCTTGGCTGCACTATCGCCTAGTGACGGGGGGGCGGGACGGAGCCACCGCCCCGCGCGGGGAGAGGCGGACCCCGCTCTGTTACCGCCGCCCCTCGGCGCCCGCAGCTTCTGCTCCCCGTAGCCCGTACTGCAGCCTGTTCATAGAGTCATTACGGTTGGAAAAGACTGCTAAGATCACCTAGTCCGACCGTCAGCGCATCCCAACCATGCCCAATAACTGCGTCCCTCAGTGCCACATCTACATGTTTCTCGAACGCCTCCAGGGACAGTGACTCAACCACCTCTCTGGGCAGCCTGGTCCAGTACAGCACCACTCCTTCAGAGGTTTTCCTAATATCCAACCTGAACGCTCTCTGGCACAACTTGAGGCCATTCCCTCTCATCACTCTTACCTGGGAGAAGAGGCCGACCCCCAACTCACCTCCGACCTCCTTTCAGGTTGTTGTAGAGAGCAACAAGGTTTCCCCTGAGCCTCCTCAGCCCCAGACCGAACAACCCCAGTTCCCTTCAGCCACTTGCCATCTGTGCTCCAGATCCTTCACGGCTCCATTGCCCTACTCTGAACACACTTCAGGGCCTCCATGTCTTTCTTGTAGTGAAGGTCCCAAAACTGAGCATAGCACTTGAGGTGCAGCCTCACCAGGCTGAGTACAGAGGAAGGGTCACCTCCCTGCTCCTGCTGGCTGCACTATTGCTGATATAAGCCAAGATGCCACTGGCCTTTGTGGCCACCGTGGCACAGTGCTGGCTCATGTTCAGCCAGCTGTTGATCAGTACCTTCAGATCCTTTTCCCCCACACAGCTTTTCCCCCACAACATTGCCTGGGATTGTTGTGGCCAGAGTACAGGACCCCACACACGGTCTTGTTGAACCTCATGCAATTGGCCTCAGCCCATTGATCCAGCCTATCCAGATCCCTCAAATTGCTGCTCTCATACAGATTAATACTTCCTTCCAACTTGGTGTTATCTGTAGATTTACTGAGGATGCAGTCAATCTCCTTGTCCAGATCATCAATAAAAATATTAAACAAGCCTGGCACTAGTACCAACCCCTGGGGAACACTACTTCTGATTGGTCACCAGGTGGATTTAACTCCATTCACCACTACTCTCTGGGTACCGTTCTCTGCATTTCTTCACTCTCCCCCACTGTTTATGAGATGGTAGACTAAGAAGGCATTTCTCTGTGCCTCACCTGCAGCCTCTCCCTTTGCTGCCCCATGAAGCATGTCTCCTGTAGGCTACATGACCTGTCCCTCACCTAGTGCACCCAACCCACTCCCACAACAGCTTTTTGAAAAGCTGTTACAAAGCACAGCTAAAAGATGTAATGTGCAATAGCAATAATAAATGCTTTGATATGTAGTAAAGATTCATCTAGATAAAATGCTAATTTGCATGTATGCATTAATAGCTGCTGTCAATGTGCACTCTGTGTGCTTCCCAAGCACCAGAGCTGCAAGTGGTCCGAAATTTCACTCACAGAAACAGTGTTTGAAGTTGCTTTAAATTTTCCAGATAAACACCAGTATTCCTTCTCTTTTGGAGTACATTCACTCTGATGAGCCCAATAAGACATTTATTTATACCTAATGTAGCAGCAATGCTAAGTCACAGCTTGAAGCAGTGATAGAGCACCTGGCAGGAAGGCAGAGCCAACCCAGGGGTGCTCAGGTGCATGCAATGCACCTGAGTGACCAGACGGGGTGGATCCTAGCTCCACCCCTCCCCAGACCTCATTTAAGGGTTGGCAGTGGAGGCAAAGGTATCTTTCTGGGGGTTCCTCTGTACTTGAGGCTTCTAGATATATGTAGCTTATTTCTGCTTGTTTCTTTTGGTTGCTGTGTTTGAGTGAATCCTTGCTTGCTGCAGCCTGGGATCTTGCTGTTCTGATGTCCTTGTTATGCTTTCCATTGTGTTACAGCTCTCTTTCAAAGTAACACTCATTTCTAGCCACAAGAAGCAATTTGTTTCTATTCAGGATCCCCTAGATCATTTCAAAATTATGCACCAAGCAAACTAACAATCCCACCAGCAATAAACTTAGCCTTGCTAGCAAGATGAAGAACTGCATAGGCACAGCTTCTGGCCCCAGTTCTATCAGCCTATTCTCACAGAGGTTTTCCATTGGATCGCGTCTGTGGCCCTTCTCCAGATGTGCTCCAACAGGTCCATGTTTCTCCTATCCTGAAGACTCTGTATGTGGATGCAGTACTCCAGGTGAAGCTTCACCAGTGCAGAGGGGCAGGATCACCTCCCTCTCCCTGCTGGCCATGGTCCTGGTGCAGCCCAGGATGTGGTTGGCTTTCTGGGCTGTGAGAGCATGTTGCTGGCTCCAGTCTAGCATTTCCATTAAGCAGAATGTCTTGGCAGTTACTCAAACTCTCAGACTTCTAAAATCATGTTCTCCAGGTGATTTCCATGGTTGTTATGAAGCCTACAGGTAATGTTTGCCTCAAGAGAATAAGTTCTCATGCTGCGGCAAAATTTCCAAGATAGTTAATTAAATGATCTGTAATAGCTTTGTTCATTCAGCTAGTCTCTTCTCTGGAGCTACTTCATTCAGGAAAGATATCTTGAAGAAATTTCATTGGTGGCCAACCAGGAGTTCTAATAGTAAATATTAATCAGAAATAGCAAGAAGAATGGTAAAACTGCCAGGTTTTTCAGATGTGATCTCTTTAAGAAAGATGTCTGACTGGCTCTAGAATGTAGTCTAGAGCTGCAGAGAAAACACATCAGACACTAATTTCTTTGTTTCTTGTGCACATGTGAATTATTTACGTGCAACGAACCAAAAAATCCATGGACCTTCACATCAGATATGAAGCAGTAACAAATGAAGAAAGGGGTCAGGAGACAAATACTTCTAATTGATTTTTTTTTCCCAGGCATTTAAAAATCAGTCACTTGTGTAATAGTGACCTCCTTATATTACTTTGAGAGACTTATTAAGTGGGAATGAAAAGAATGATTGGGGTTGGGAGGAAAGCAAGATCCTTGTGTGTGCTCCCTTTCAAATGTTCTGCCCACCTAGGTCTGGCAGAGGGCAAGATGACCAGAATGAGAAAGCTGAAATACTCCTGCCCAGCATGGTTAATCTGAGTAATGAACTCACCTTCTCCCTCGCATTATGGAGCACACCCCTTGGAAGAAAAGGCACAAATCAGCCCTTCAACCCCAAGGGTGTGTGATAAGATAAGCCCAGCTTATCTTGCTCAGAGCAGAATACCTGGTGTTTTACCTCCTGACAGAAGTTAGTAGCAGAATATTTCCACACTGTGTTTATTAGGCTTCGGACTGAATTTTTTTTCACATCACAATCAGGCAGATTTGTGCCAGAATTTCAAGCAGATGAGTGCCAGAAGGCTCCTGCATTTTAGAGTACTGCTGTGTGAAGCTGATGCTTGATACAACACCCAAAGAATGATTCCTTTATTCAATAGAGGAAGGCAACCACCTATGAAGAATGCCACCTGTGAGAGCGTCATCAGCTGTGGCCTTAATATAAGCAGCAAAGAGAGGCTTAGTCTTCCCAACTACTTTGCCCTTAGAGACACAGCTATGAAAGATTCCTTCATCTCGCTCTTTGCTCTTGATGCATCTGCATTGAGCCCTGTGCAGGGGGAAATAAATGTCACCTGAGAAGGAAAGAAGGGGTGGCTGCACGGGCAGCTCTATGTGTGAATTTCCATGGGTTTATTAGTCTGAGTCCTGATCAATGATTTTTCCAACGAGAAAAAAACCTAACCCTGAATGTAATACAGGCCATTAAATGATGGCACGACCTACTGCTGGAGCAGGAGCTCCTATGTAGCAAAGCGCCCTGCCCACTGCTGCCGCCGGGGGCCGCTGTGGCGAGCAGCAGAGCCGGAGAAGGCGGGGTTGGGAGTGACGCCGACGCAGGCGCACTGGGGCTGCCGGGGACGGTTGGGCGGGCTGACGCGCGTCACCTCCCGTGGCGAGCGCTTCCGGGTGGCGTCTGACCAATCGCCGGGCTCGGCGGCACCTCGAGCGTCGCCGGCATCACGTGAGCGGCGAACGTCCGGCGGCGGAGGCGGTCCCCGCGGCACTCCTGCGTCCCGTCAAGCAACGCGCGCGCGCGCTGCACCTCCGCTCTATGGTAACCATAACGATCCACGGCGGTGGCGGATCAATACTGGGACGGCGGCGGCCGTGGCGCCGTGGGGAGCATGGCGACGCTGGTGCTGGATAACGGCGCCTACAACGCCAAGATCGGCTACAGCCACGCGCACGTCAGGTGAGGTTGCGCGGCGGCGCTGACGCCGTCCCTTCGTTTCCGGTCGCTCCCCGCCGATCTCGGCGTGGGCGACTCAGCCCCTCGCGTTCCCCACCCCCCGCTCCCGCCGCCGCTCTGCCCGGCCCCGCCCCTGCGGCCGTTGTGGGTGCCGCCCCTGCGGCGCGTGCCGACCACGCCCCTTCCGCCTTCCTTCCGCCTTCCTTCCGCGGCGCGGGCTCTGCGAGCTTATGAGTTACAGAGCGGCTGAGGTTGTGAGGGACCTTACGGCTCACCCGGTTCTGACCTCCTGCCGTAGGCAGGGCTGCCACGCACCTGCTCAGGCTGCCCAGCGCCCCGTCCAGCCTGGTCCCGAACGCCTTCAGGGATGGGGCACCCGGCACCCTCAGCTTTATGGGCAGCCTGTGCCTCACCACTGAGTAACTGCAAGATTTTCTCATTAGCCTGTATCGATAAATAGCTTAAAAACGGGGAGTGGCTGCAAATGTTTCATTGAAAGCATGCTGCTGAGAAAGTGATATGGAAAGACAACTCGTGTCTTAGCTGTGAGGTGTAGGGAATGTCTGTATTTCTTCCAGCGTCATTCCCAACTGCCAGTTCCGATCCAAGACTGCACGCTTGAAAACCTTCACGGCAAATCAACTAGACGAAATCAAAGACCCCTCCGGCCTCTTCTACATTCTCCCTTTTCAGAAAGTGAGTAAATTAACCCCAATCTGGCATCATAGCCATGGGAAATTAGCGCTTAATGGAACACGTTTCACACAACAGGCCACAGCTGCAGGGTATACCGTGGTATCATAGACATCCCTACTCCCTACCAGTATTCCTTTCTGCCAAAGACAATGCTGCATATAGGAATATATCTTCATTTTTTAAGGCAGTAGTTAACATATCAATGGCAGATATGATGGTAATGTTCTTTTTTTTTAATGTAACGTTTATTCCTTGGCATAGAATTGTAAGAATTTAGAAATGTTTACTCTTAAATCTCCATTTGTGCTGGTAGCCTATTGGGTTTTCTTGATACTTTTAGATCTCTGGTAATTGTTTTTAAAAAAGAAAGTAAAATGGTATTTTCTAAATATTTTTTCTAATAGTTGTGTTAGATATAGATGTATTTTCTAATCAATTTTTTTTTCCTCCCAAATTTCTACAGGGTTATTTGGTAAACTGGGATGTCCAGAGACAGGTTTGGGATTATCTCTTTGGAAAAGAAATGTATCAAGTAAGACCCTCCTTTGTTTGTTTGTTTGCTTAATTATCAATTTCTATAGGCTATGTACTCACTGAGAGATTTACCGTAAAGGCAACAACTATTAAGTAAAACTGGGGAGCTTCGTTTTCTCCTTGAAAATGACTTCTTTTAGAAATCACAGGCGTATGGCTGTATGGCAAACAGGTATTGGAATGGAAAGATTACGCTGTTACAAAGTAGAAACAAAATAAAGATTGTACCTGCATCCTAGGCTCTCCAAAAGGTTCGCAGAAGGAGGATCTCCAGATAGAGAACCTTCCTCCTGGGGAGTCAGCCCTTAAATGGGCTTTGGGGATATTTTTTATTTATTCATTATCTTTTTTAGGTAGGGAAATTACAATTTTGAGCTTTGGTGTAGGAGTTTGAAAAACATTTGATGCTTTCATTTTTGTGTGTATCCGTACTGAGTACAGTCTACATATGTTAATGTTAAATTCATGACAGTCTAATTAAGAGTTCAAGTTAGTAAAAAAAAAAAATCATTATAGGCAGATATGGTGTGGCTTAGAGATTAAGGAACTTTGATGCGAAGGAGAGTGATGAGTAAGGTCAGTAGGCCAAATTACCTGAATTAAGTCTATCTTAGGCTAACAGTTTTCTGCCAGCTGAATAAATAAAATATAAAGATCTGAAATATAATTTTTCTTATTTGTGACACCAACTAGATTGAGCCCAAGAAGTGTAGTAAGGCTGCTCTTCTTTTTCTTATTAAAAATGCTGTATTGTTATTTAACCTGAAACTTGGGGTGTTTTTATTTTCGTGACACCTAGGAGGGTAGAATTGTACTCAGAGTGAAAATCATGTTCCATAATGTTTAGTCTCTGTACTTAAAAAGACACAGTACTGGATTTTCATATTCATCTTTCATTTAAATGTTGGACCTAGAATTCCTTTCAGTCACAATTTCAAGAAGAATTTTTGTTTTTTTAAATCCCTTTTTGTGAGTAAAGGCCTTAGAGATATAAGGGCCATATGGAGGTATAGCAAAAAAAACTCTGTAAAGTTTTCAGTGTTGAATTCAAGGAACCAGTAAATGTGGAAAGTCCAGGATCTTTTGTTGGTCTAGCTAGACTTCACTACTTGGTGGGGAATTTCATCTTGATTAAATGCTGAGCTGTTGAAGAGATGCTTTTCTTTAGTTGGTAGTATCTTACTTGAGTATTGTAGCGTTCTTTATGCGTGTCTCTTTAAAATGCAATATAATGTTAAGGATGGTAAAGGGAGCAGAGTACATAATGAAGGTGCTCCCTTCTATTTTATTTTAACCCATGAATGCGTCACTGCTCATAAATTCCTTAAAAAGAAAAGAAAAAAAGTAGAACCTAATAAGCCTAGTTTCTGCTAATGGGTATGGCAAACTATAGTCATGTATCTAAATTTTACATAGCTTTCAATTGCTGTAAAATGTAGCATAGAATCACAGAGTGGCTTAGTTCAGAATGACCTAAAGATGATCTGGTTCCAACTCCCTGCTGTGGGCAGGGCTGCCTCTCACCAGCTCAGGGTACCCAGGGCCTCATCCAGCCTGGCCTTGAACAATTCCAGGGTTGCAGCATCCATAACTTCTCTGGGCAACATGTTCCATTGCCTCACCACCCTCTGAATCAATTATTTCCTCCTAATGTATAACCTAAATCTCCCTTTTACTTTAAAACCATTCTGCCTTGTTCTGTCACTGTCAGATTGTGTAAAAAGTCTGTTTTCCTCTTGTTGATAAGCTCGCTTTAAATATGGGAGAACCACAGTGAGGTCTCCCTGAAAGTAATAGCATTTTCTGTGTATTTTTCATAGGTGGATTTTGTAGATACCAATATTATTATCACTGAACCTTATTTTAACTTCAGTTCAATACAAGAATCAATGAATGAAATCCTATTTGAAGAATATCAGTTTCAAGCAGTTCTTAGAGTAAATGGTGAGTATGTCCCATTCTAATTCACATTTATACGCTTGAAAGCTTAAACTTGAAAATAAGTAAATATAAATGCATACACGCATGTGCACAAATTACTTTGTTTCCTTCCTGAGTAATGTGATAGTAGATGTATTCAAACTGGATTAGGCATTCTCCCAGCCTACTTCTTTAAGAGCGTCATTCCTTTAAGTTCAGTTAAAGGAAAGCTAAGAGGAGAGAAAGATGGCAGAGATAATTAATATATTTTGAAGTAAGATAGCATTTGAGAAAGTCAACCAAGGGTTTGTGTGAAGACTTCCTTCTTTTAGGAATGGTGATTTTTGTTATGTATTAGCAAATGAAATGCAGCATTGTTGTAACGAAGTACATCATAAGACATAGGATATCCCTTCAGGTAGACTGGAACAATCATGTTGCAGTTGATCTGTTTGCACCTTAGAAGAGGAAATAGAGCAAGCACTTCAATCCACGATAAAGAAAAAAAAGCAGTGAGGTGGGTGGGAATATACCGTACTTGATCTTAGCGCTATCAAAATTAGTTTATGCATCGGTTGTAATGTTCTGTTCTGAGTTCTTGGAAGTCTGGCAAAGGCATTTAAAATCTGAAGCACTTTTATATCAGTGTGAATTCTAAAAGTGTGTGTTCATGTAAATATTGAGTAGGTGTTCTGTATTTCAGCTGGAGCTCTTAGTGCACACAGGTATTTCCGGGATAATCCATCTGAGCTGTGTTGTATCATCGTGGATAGCGGATATTCTTTTACGCATATTGTACCTTATTGTAGGAGTAAAAAGAAGAAGGAAGCAATTATCAGGTAAACTACATTACATATTTTTTTTTAATGAAGAATTGTTTGCTGTACGTAGAATCATCATAGAATCAAAGAATGGCGTAGGGTAAAAAGGACCACAATGATCATCTACTTTCAACCCCCACACTGTGTCACTGGGTCACCAACCACCAGACCAGGCTGCCCAGAGCCACATCCAGCCTGGCTTTGAATGCCTCCAGGGATGGGGCATGCACAACCTCTTTGGGCAGCCTGTTCCAGTGTGTCACTGCCATCTGTGTGAAAAAACTTCCTCCTAATATCTAATGTAAACCCCCCCCTGTCATTCCCCCTCATCCTATCACCATCCACCCTCGTAAACAGCTGTTCCCCCTCCTGTTTGTATGCTCCTTTCAAATATTGGAAGGCTGCAATGAGGTCTCCCCAGAGTCTTCTCTAAGCTAAAACAAGCCCAGCTCCCTCAGCCTTTCCTCG
This sequence comes from Bambusicola thoracicus, assembly GCA_002909625.1. Lineage (NCBI taxonomy): Eukaryota > Metazoa > Chordata > Aves > Galliformes > Phasianidae > Bambusicola > Bambusicola thoracicus. Next base: position 57,410 of record PPHD01000272.1, on the reverse strand, counting down.
TAGGAGAGGTGCTCCAGCTCTCTGATCATCTTAGTGGCCCTCCTGTGGACCCGCTCCGAGAGCTCCATGTCTTTCTTGTACTGGGGGCCCCAGGCCTGGACACAGTACTCCAGGTGGTGCCTCACAAGAGCTGAGTAGAGAGGGACAATCACCTCCCTCTCCCTGCTGAAGTTAACAAAAATCCTTGTGTTACTTCTCTGTAGGATTAATGTTGGAGGAAAACTGTTAACCAACCATCTGAAGGAGATAATCTCTTACAGGTAAAGTATGAGACTTGATGTAAAATGAGCAAGTTGGAAAAGATATTCTTTCTTTGAATTTTAGATTAAATACTGTTTAAAGGGAACTGTCATCTGTTACAGATGCAGTCCTGAGCTTAAAATTGTCACTATAAAAAGAGCCTAATTCATCACAGTACCAGCACTTTTGAAGGTGCTGAAACAACCTATATGTTCACAATGATACAAGTTCTTTAAACTTTCTGAGTCAGCTGACTGATAATCTACTGGGACAGCTGTCAAATATGTGCTGCAGTGCTAGATTTCTGCAGTTTGAAAACTGGTAACCCATCTCCAATAAAAAACTGGACAGGTAATGCTAAGAATTGCAAATGTTGTCAAACTTAGATTCTATTTCATATGGTCGTTGGTTTTTTTGTTTGTTTTTGCACAGGCAGTTACACGTTATGGATGAAACGCATGTAATCAATCAAGTGAAAGAAGATGTGTGTTATGTGTCTCAAGACTTTTACAAGGACATGGAGATAGCTAAGTACGTATGCAGTGCTATTAGGTCTAATGCTTGGTACTTCTCAGTAGTTGATTTGTACAAACAAATGAAAATATGCTGTTAATTAGAAAGTTTTCAAGTCAAAGGAAGTATTATCAGTATAAAAATGTGGGGATTTAGAACTTGCTCTTTATTCTGTTGTATTTTACATTATTTTTCAGATTAAAAGGAGAGGAAAATACTGTAATGGTAGACTACGTTTTGCCAGACTTCAGCACAATCAAAAAAGGATTTTGTAAGGTATTGATGTTAGAGTTTTTAAATATTTTTGGACTGTTTTCCTTTGCAGAAGTCTGTTCCTATTTGTTAAAAAGACTTCCTTTGCTCTAATGCTGCATTCTTTCTGTTCTATGCATTAATAGGTAAAACTTCTAAAATGCCAAGTATCCTGAGATGTATTAATTTGCAGCATGAAATCTTTAGCTCAGATGCTTGTAGGCATATTGTGTGTGGTTTGAAAACCAAATGACGGCAAAGGCTCCAGCTCTTCTTTCCTTATTCGGGTAGAAAAAATGACAAGATGCGTTGTCATCTGTTTTTGAAAGCTTTGTGATACAATTATGTTAGAGTTTCTCATGAAGATTCCATGCAATTTGTAACTGCTGCTTAAAACTGAGAATTCATTTAGCTTACATTCTTCCTGAAGCATGTTCCTTTATAGTAACTGACATGTACTAATGCTAACTTGTAGTATACATACAAATGTAATCATCAAGAGGAACTGACTTGATGTCCTCAGATTTCAGATTGCTGTCAGTGCAATATTGTGCTAAATTGGGTTGCAACCACTGTAGCTACCTGGTAATCTGATGTGCTGACTTGATATTTCTTGCTACCTTTCCTGCTGGAGGTAGGTTTCTCCTACCTTCTGAGATCTGTACATTTGCTAGAAAAACTGAATTCTATGCAGTTACCTGAAGGTTCTCTAATTTGCCTCTGAGATAGGAAGGATAAGCAGACAGCTTGTCACTCATTTCCTTAGGAAGCTGATGTGACAATGAATTACTTCTTCTCTAGCATAGCATTTTATGTCCTGTTATCTAACACTTGCAGGTTTCTATGCTTGTGCTGTCATGAAACCTACTCTAAATTATTGTGTATCACTGTTATTCTTTTTGTGAAGCTGAAAGGTGTTTTTTCTTTGCTAAGTGTTAGTAAGTCTATCTGAATTTCATCTGAGTGTGCCAGTAAGTAGAAAGCTCAAAGCTGTGCAATAGAAGAGCCTGAAAATTCTTCATAGTGATGACAACAATTTTAAGTGTTATCCTGTTTTGTTTTGTTTTTTTTTTAGTTAGCCATAGTTTTAGTTTCAAAAGCAGTCCCAATATTGAATCACTCCTGTGCATACTTATTTTATTTTGCATTGGGCAAATCTGCAGCTGATTAGTTGATAAATTCAAATTTAATACGAGAGTATGTATTGTTATTATTAAAAGGTTTATAGGTAATGTGACTTAATGTGGAATATATGGCTTACCACTATAGTACACGGGGGAAAAAAAAGTTAGTTGAATACTCCAGAATACAACTTCTTTTCTAAAGCAGTTTTTACTATTTCTGTCTTTAATTTAGCCAAGGGAAGAGATGGTGCTAAGTGGAAAATACAAAACTGGTGAACAAATACTTCGTCTAACAAATGAAAGATTTGCAGTTCCAGAAATACTCTTCCATCCTTCAGATATTGGTATTCAAGAGATGGGAATTCCTGAAGCCATTGTTGATTCTATTCAGAATTTACCAGAAGGTATAATTTTATAAGTGTTTTGGAAGTTGTTATTTTGAATTTGTTTTAGCACCCAAAGAGCCATAAGAAGCTCAATACTCTCAATATGTCAGCTGGGCTGTTCTGAACTGTTCTGTCTTTTGGCGTGTATCACGTAGCCTAGAACTGATTATTGTCTGTAAGATGCCCACTTATGCAAACACAGCTTTGTGGTGGTTCCTAGGTTGGCTTCTACTTTGGCTTCAGTTAATCACTGTGTACTGTATTACTAATGTGATCTACCTGTTGTAGATGATGGAATATCCTTAAATTTTTCTTCAGTAAAAGAAAATTCAGCCTGGCCAAAATCAGTCATTTAAGCATCAAAGTCTAAAACCTTTCTGACTGCTGTGTGGGACAGAAGTAATATTAGTGCCTTCATGTTATAGATTATATAGATGTAGTTAATGTTACTAGTGGTACAAGCACTTCTCCATGTATTTCTTAACTCATTTCCAATTCATAAGAAAATTGGGGAAGAAAATTCTGATTTCTAAATGCATCCTTAGTCTCTAACTACAGGTTTTATTTCTTTTAAAGAAATGCAGCCTCACTTCTTCAAGAACATCGTTCTGACTGGGGGAAACACGCTTTTTCCGGGCTTCAGAGATCGAGTGTACTCTGAAGTGCGATGCCTCACTCCAACTGACTATGATGTTTCTGTTGTTCTCCCTGAAAAGTAAGTCCTAAACTGTACTGTGTAAACTATCAGGCAGGACTTCTTGTGCTGATAGAAAAATACATAATATTTATATTAATCCCTCTGAGTGAACCAAAATTGTGCAAGAAAGGTTATTTCAATTTGTTGTATTTTCAGAGAAATTGAATGTATTAGAGACCATCTGCTTGTCTGGTATATTGCCTAATAAAGTTAAGCACACAAGCAGTTCTTTCCAGGATGAGTGTTATAAATAGACCATTAAGACTGTAGTCTCATCAAGAGAAGTGGATACATAAGTATGCATGATTAGAGTTTAGACCTTTACTTAAAAGAATTATTAGTATATGAATGCTGATGTGTCAGTTTTAATACAGGCACTTCAGGGACTTGAAAACATCTTTGCAGAGAGGGAATATATGGTAGAGGCAAAACCAGTATTCTTCGGTCATACAAAAGATTATCTTTACCTTTTACAGTATTATTAGAGAATATTTTTGAATATTAAATAATAGTTACCTACACAAAGAAAATACGAAGACATCTCTATTTCCTGCCCCCTTCAGGCCTGCCTCCCAAAAGTTACTTAATTTTTATAAAATGGGAAGTCAGCTCTGACAAAGTTTCAAGCTGTCTCCAAACCTGACTGGAGCTGGATGGTTTCATTTAGCAGTCCGAAACAAAAATCATCTGAGAACAGTCTTCTCTGATTTGATATATTTTTGATAGATATGGTCAAATAGAAGCATGCAGTGATGATTTCCAAGAACTGTATTTTAAATGAACTCGCACAAGACTGACGGTGGTTTTGTTCATTTTTCAGCCCTATTACTTATTCTTGGGAAGGTGGGAAGCTCATTTCTGAAAATGACGATTTTGAGGACTTGGTAGTAACCAGAGAAGATTATGAAGAGCATGGGCACAATATATGTGAAGAGAAATTTGATATTTAAGTAGCATAGTTGGTTATGTTGTTATTCCATTGTTTTACTCAGAGTGGAGCTCTGAGCTGTTCTCTGTCAGTTAGGATTGTGTTTTAGCTTTCCTGTACTTCAGTGGATCAAGAGAAGTTCAATTTCAGAATAAAGTTTTACAAGCCTAATCTTTACTGACTGCTTCATTATGTTCTTGTGTGGGGGTTTTAGTTTATTTTCCAGGAGAGCAAGTAAGTTACCTCCTCATCTTTCTGGAATCTATCAGGCTCATATCTGAGGTGAACTGAGTCTGCAGCTGTGGCCTGGTTACTCATATCTCTTTAAGCTACATGCATGGCTGTATGGTGACCAGGTATTGGGTTGGAAAGATTACGCTGTTACAAGGTAGAAATGAAATAAAGATTGTAGCTGTGTCCTGGGCTCGCCGAAAAGTTGCCAGAGGGAGGATTTCCAGATAGAGATCCTTCCTCCTGGGGAGTCAGCCCTTAAATGGGGTCTAGGAGGGGTGCAGCATGGCTCCACCCCTTCTGGTCACTCAGGTGAAACTGCATTCACCTGTGCCCCTGCAGCTGACTCAGCGCTCACCTCAGGTGGTCAATCAGAGGTTCAGGCCATGATTCAACAGTTCCCATACAGCTACATGTAACCCAGCTGTCAGTGTATGAACCCAGGATACTGTATGAACAGGAACAAAATTATTCCTAAACTTATGCTACTATGCCAGACTCCTAACAAAGGAGGGAATAGCGCAGAGCTGCATCAGGGGAGGGTCAGGTGCAGGGTTAGGAACAGGTTGTTCACCAGAGGGCGGTAGGCACGTCCTGAGAGTTGACACACACACACACACACACATGCTGGGGAAGAGTTAACAGAAGAAGAAAAGCAACAGATTCTACATACAAGTGAGGAAGTTTTTGCTGGTAGTGATCGCTCATGTGCTCTGCTCTCAATACCACACCAGAACATCAGCCTAACCAACAAGCCATACCAAAGCAGTTGGCATATTTCTCGCCCAATTTAACTGCCATCTCCCCAGAACCACAAGGCTAGCAGGGCCCTCAACTCCAACCCACGCTCCAGCAGGCCCACGTCCAGCCGGCTTCTGGAGATCTCCAAGGCGCTGACAATCCCACGCCCTCTCAGGGCGACTCCCGCTGCTCCTCATGCCGCAGCACCGCACCTCGGCCGGGCACGAGCGGCCCCTCAGCCCACCCATCCGCCTGAAGAGACCCCCGAGGCGCGGAGCTGAATGAGCCGCCATAACGGAAGCGGCCGCGCGCATCACTTCCCGCCCCCCGCCGCCTCCCTCCGCCACCTCCTCGGCCCTGCCCCTGCGGGGCGGAAGTGAGCCGCGCGCAGTCCGTCCCTCTCTCGGTGCCCTGGCTCTCGCTATGGAGTAGCCGGAGCGGGACGGGACGGAGCCAGCGCCGGAGCTAGCTGACAGCCGGTCCTCCGGGCCCTCGGGGCGACGGGCGGCCGGGTACCGCGCCAGCGGCTCGCCCCGGTCTCAGGTGAGAGGCGCGGCCCGGCCCCGCGGGGCGACCCGGGGCCTAGTGCCGCTGCGCGGGGCCGTGGGGGCTGCGGGTGCGCGTCCCGGCAGCGGCGTTCGGGAGGGGAGGGCCCGCACCGGCAGCGGGGCGGGAAGGGCCGTGGGGCCGGAGTGCAGCCCCTCCCGCCCCGGAGCAGCTGCGGGGAGGGGTTCCGCTGCGGGTCCGCTCTGGCTGTAAATAACAGTGACATGTTGGTGCCGAGGGCCGGCCCGTGTGAGGCGGCCGACGGTTGTGCGGCGTTCAGATCAGGGCTCTCCCGTTAACGAGGGACCGCCACAACCGTCTTCTGTCAGTTCTTGTTAAGGTTTCAGCTGCAGTTCAGCGCCAGAATTCTAGAAAAAAAAAAAAAAAAAAAAAAAAGCCGTGAAGGTGACTTACTCTCGGGATTTGTTTTGGATTTTATTTCAGCATTTTCAGTGTTTTGTTTCATTTCTTGTTGCTGTGAGGGCTGTTGCTTACTCCCCTCGCTCAGAGGCAGGGCTGTCACTGTGCTGATGCATTTCTGCCGGTGTCTCTGCTGATGTGTATCGGCACAACGACCACCCGCAGTTGTGAGGGGACTTCATGAAAACGATGCCCTGAGCAAATGCTACATTTCCTTGTAGGATTGGTTCCAGATTCCGTAGGCTTGGTGTACTTATCAGGCTCTTGCTGTCACGGACTCGTTATCAATAACCCTTCGTGTTCAAACAGAAGGAAATGCAAAGTTTTTAAGCGTAATTACGTCATGTGTTACATGTCTGAGCCCTATTTTCAAAGTACGCTGCCCTTGTTGATGTAAATGTTCTTATTGAAATCAATAATAGCAATCATTTTTATAGAGTCAAAAAACAAAACAAAAAAGGCTTCTTTTAGAACACAGTCCAAATGTTGACATGAGGATTTCTACAAACGTCTAAACGGCTTTTGATAGACTTCAAACCAAAGCTGTTTATTGAGGAGTACGTTTCTCAGCGCTCCTTTCCCTTAGCTGAACAAATCAGTGATCTGTGTACTGTTGGGCTAGAGATAAACAGGTTGGACTGGGCCTGCTAGGGTTGCTGTTTAAATCCTGACCCTTCAGACACCTGGATGTTGTGGGCATCCTCACCTACTGGCTTTTCTGGCCATCTCACTATAGTTAGTCTGTCACCCGCAGTAGAGGGCAGTTCTGAATTAATCAATGCTACACTGTTTTTTCACTGTCTGGCTAGAGAAGCCCTCTTTCAGGTTTATACGAAGGAACATGAGCATGCATATGCACGTTTTCTTCATCCTATCTGCAACTAATTATGTGGAACTTCTCTCCAGTTTTCAGAATTGCAATAGAAGAATGTGTTGCATTCATACTATAGAACTCGCCGGTAGGGAGTGAATGAAACAGAATACAAACAGCAAATAAATGAGATTTGTGGTTATTTTAAACTTGTTAAGATTGATTTTTATAGTCCTTTGATATAGAGTGTTTTTCCCATAAAATAGGTGCAGAAAAAATTCTAGAGATTCCTACCGCTGTGTTCAGAATACTCCATAATCCTTATTTCCACCTATTCATCGGGTTAATAAGAAGTACATTTATAAAGGAATATTGGACAGTGTCTAATAACTGTTTGGTCTTGGGCTGCAGTTAAGAATTGCATGCATTTGCCCATAGCATAACTGATAAAGTTGATTTATTGTTATGAAATGTCACTTATAAATAGTAATATAATTTAATAAAGGAATTCCACGTTCCCATAGTTTATTTCCAGATGTTCTCAATAAAACAATACATACCAAGCAAGTACATAATTATTCTTATCTCCCTGTACTTAGACTACTCAGTTTCAGTGCCTCATTATCTCTTCATCCTGCATATGCATCATATCTGGTTCTGCTCCTGAGTGGTCCTGTTGGAGCCATAACTGCTATTTCCAGCTTTAAAGCTGAGTGTGAGACTGAAATCTGTGCAGCTGATGCCTTTTTTTTTAATACTAATACCTCTTTTTTATAAAAGTACATTTTCTTGAATTTTTGATTTTGGTACTCTCTTTAGAAGTGCAAAGTGCTCATTGGACGTGGCTGTTGGAGAAACGTTACTTGAGTCACGGCAGCAGTGTGTTTCTACATTTCACTGTGGAGTCTACTGAAAATGCAATGTAACTGCAACAGTAATCAGTATAGGGCAACGTAGCAGTGATGCTTCCGGCACTGGGCTAAGATCTAGGATTTACTTAAAACTAGATTAGTTCTGTTCCAAACATCTACACTGGAATAAATTCTTCAGTTACTCCTCTTTTTCCTTCTTTTAAGAGAAAATTTGCCTACTTTGTTTATTTTCTCTTGTAGGAAAGGGGGAGAAAGATTGCATGTCTGAATAGTGTGGTCGATTTCAGTCAAGTTTGACTGAAATACACAGATGCCAAAGATAAATTGCTCCAGATTTGTGAGACTAAGGAACCATGGAGAAGAAACAAACTCCATCTCTGCCTTGAGTATGGAAAATATTAAAATGTTGTAATGAATACATGTCTGATTAGATTCCAGATAATCTGTGTAGACCAGAACAATGTCCTGCGTTACCTGAGGAGTGGGAAAAGCTTTAGTTTGTTCAAATAGATCAGATGTATGTTAGGGCTGATTGGCCCCAGTGCTCCCTGGATTACTTGTTACTGTCTTCTGCTTATTTTGTCCTCATTACCATGACTTGGAAAGCATCTTTATCACAACTGGCTCTGGTCTCTTCCATTTGATTAGCAGTGACATTCTCTATTTTTTAAGGTAGTTTTACATAAATTATAATCCAATAAATCGAGTATATAACAAGTAAGGCTATATTTCAGCATATTTGCTAATGTTTTATCTTAGGTTTATTCTACAAGTTGAAGACATTAGTATTCGTCATACCTTATATGAAAGGAGGGATGAAGAAATATTCTTCAATATTTCTTTAAAATATGCCGTATGATACCGGTTCCAGGAGATCATTTCTCTTTGCGTTCTCTCTTCATCTTTGCATATAGCGATAAAGAAGATGAATGCCAGCCTCTCTCTCTCTCACTATTTCTTTCTTGTCTCCATTATTCCTTATATATCCATTATCAGAGAGACAACTGTATAAATGTGGCATATCCTTCAAACTTTTCTCTGGCAGAAAAGAGAAATCAGATTTTTTGGAACTAATTATGTCAACTTAGGAGACTGTGTAAGCACACAGTAGAGGGAGAGGAAAGTGAACTAAACTGTAAGGAACCACCGTTAGCTCTCAAATTTGCAAGGTTATGCTAAAAAACGTACGTGTACAGTCTTGTTGAAAAAAGCATAAAAAGGCAGTTTCTTGTTTCCTACTTTCACAGCAGCTGATCAGCTCATGAATACTCAGATCAGACAAATAACGTCAGAAATTCTAGTGGGTAAAATACTAAATTTTGAGCTTGTGTTTTCTTATTCACGATGTAGGAAAGAACAGTTTGACTTTTTTTTTAATTGTCTTCTGCATAATAGAAATCATTCTTTTGCTGGCCCTCAAGTCTGAGCAATCTTTTCCCTCAGAAAATGTCTGATTCCATGAACACTGAATTAATGGAGCCTGGTTTCCTTCATCTTTGGTTTTGCTGGTTGATATTAATATAGAAGTTGTGACCCTTTCCTTTCACAGGAGCAGTTTATAGATTCTCTAATTGATTCAATCATCTTTTTTTTTCGATAAATGGTTGAGTTTTTCAGTCCTCAGTTGCTTTAATAGATCTTATGAAGAGTGATCAACAGATTCAGCAGTTTCTGAGGAGGAGTAGCAAGGACATGCAGCCCCAGGCACGTGCACGCAAATATGTGTTTTCAGTATGAATATACCTTGGAAATTATATTTCACTATTCTTTTTTTTTTTATGGTTACTCCTGTATCCTAATGGATCTTGGTTAGATGACCTTAATATTATTTTTAACATTTGTCATTATTTACAGAATTTCTGAAAGACTACCAAGCCTTTTTTTCTTGTCTTTTTAGGGTAGTACATTGGTATACAGTTGACACAATGGAGTCCATGCTGAATAAGTTGAAGAGTACTGTTACAAAGGTAACAGCTGATGTCACCAGTGCAGTCATGGGAAATCCCGTTACCCGGGAATTTGATGTTGGTCGACATATTGCCAGTGGTGGTAATGGTCTTGCCTGGAAGATATTTAATGGAACTAAAAAATCGACAAAGCAGGTGAGTTGTCAAGTAACAACGTATGTTTATAAGTGTTAAATAACAGACTGGTAGGTATCACTTGGTAAATGATGTTCAAAAGGAAAATCCAGCTGTGCAGACAAATGCTATGGGTGTAAAAATGAAGACCCCAAAATTATTTCAATATAATGTTATCAGCTACTTAAGTGAGCTTTGCTGCTGGAAGAAGTGGTTCTGTATTCATAGCACACAACTCAGGACCAAGATCAAGAACTGATTTGAGTTAACTGATCTGACAAGAAGGATGAGGTTTGTTTGTTTGTTTTAACACAGTTCATTTCTCCTGCTTAGTTTACTTTGCAGTTTTGGGGCACAATTATGCTGGTTTTTTACAGCGTTAAAAGATCATGAACTGTGCCATTATTTGATCTCAGTGAAGCAGGCTGTGATTTTTTTGTTCTGCTTTGACACGCAAATTGAAGGGTTAGAAATGTTGTTAAGAAATGAGATACAGTGGCAGAAAGGCATTGCATAGTGGAGGAGGGTGTGGAGGAAGTGAGTTCTGCCTCATTGTGCAACTTGCAGACCAGTATTGTTGCCAGAGAAGTAACTCTGCCTTAAAGTGTTACAGTTTAGGGCACTAGTATATGTACTTCTGCTCCAGTTGAAGCTGCACCTATAGACAAAAGTGGGACTGTGGCTTTGGAAGGAGGTTTGTCTTCAGTAATGACAGAGATGGTGGGATTGATTGTACCTTCAGCAAGTTTGGGGGTGAAACACCAATCTGATTGGTGTAGTTGATACAACAGAAGCAAAGGATACCTTCTAGAGAGGCCTGTGGGTCCATGTGAGCCTACTGAAGTTCAACAAGGCCAAGTGCAAGGTGTTGCACTTGGATTGGGACAATCCCAGACACAACTGCAGACTAGGAGAAGAACTCCTTGAAAGCAGCCCTGTGGAGAAGGACTTGGGGTTCTGGTGGGCAGAAAGCTAGACGTGAGCCAGCAGTCCATGCTTTCAGCCTAGAAGGCCAACAGTATCCTAGGCTGCATCAAAAGAAGGGTGGCCAGCAGGACAAGGAAAGGGATTGTTCCCCTCTATTCTGCCTCTGTGAGGCCCCATCTGGAGTGCTGTATCCAGGCCTGGGGCCCCCAGCCCAAGAAAGATGTGGAGCTGTTGGGATGGGTCCAGAGGAGGGCCACAGAGATGATCAGAGGCAGAGGGCTGGAGCACCTCTCCTATGAAGGAAGTTTGAGGGATCTGGGCTTGTTCAGTTTGGGGAAGACTCCAGGGATACCTCATTTTGGTCTTCTAATACTTAAAGTGAACTTTAAAAGTCAGTCTCCCTCCTTTTTATCACAACCTGATACTGATGGAACTAGGGGGAATGGTTTTAAACTACAAGAGGAGATACTGCGATTAGATACTTGGGGGTATTTTTCACTAAGAGGATGATGAGGCACAGGCTGCCCAGAGAAACTGTGAATGCCCCGTTCTTGGAGGCATTTATAAGGCCAGGTTGGATGGAGCTCTGGGCAACCTGGTCTGGTGCGTAGGAGCCCTGCAAGGGGAAGGAGGATTGGAACTAGATGATCTTTAAGGTCACTTCGAACTCAGTCGATTCTGTAAATCTATGAGAAACGGAGTTTAAGAGCTGGTGTTATAGAGCATGATTTTATTGACTGGGAGAAATGTGAAATATCTTCTTAAAACTTGGAGAGAAAATAGAATATTCTTTGAGTAAGTAGAAGATACAGTTAAACTTGATGCTGAAGTAATATGAAGTCATTTGCAGAATGAATCAGCTTGCTGTAGATGTGCCAAAAGAAATGGTCAGAGTAATGTAGTTCAGTAAGCATTTATACAGCCTGTCAGATGGTAGCTAGTAGAGAAGTATAGTATGCAGAAGAAATACTGTGTGGGAATTGTGTGATGTGTGTCAGAATCTGCATAATGTTAAGCATATGTTGTACCATGTTTCTCATGCATCTGTCTAGCCGTGACACGATGTTACTCATAGTACTTACTGAATTTATCAAATGTGCTGAATTTGTGTTTGTTTTGTGTTGGTTTTTGGTCTTCTTCAATCATACAGTTTTGAAAGTTTTGGTAGGTTTTATACGATCTCCATGTTCCATAAGCAAGTGACCTGTAGTGGGCATAGCTTTGAGGGTATGGAGTGTTGCAATTGCTTTCACTCTGCCCAGCTGACAGTATGTGGAAATCCATTCCCATGAATAGGTTGTGTGGGGGTTTTTTTCCAAGCCTTTGAATGGGTGCCTGACAGTTGATTTTAAAGGGTGTTAGTTCAGATGTTATCGTATTTGAACCCGCATTCTCTCTGTAAACCTTGACTAACACCTGTACATTTGTATGCCATCATCAGTCATTAAAAATACAGCAGCAGTTGTATTGCAGAGAATTTTAGCTGGCAATTACCATTCATTATTAATATTGCCACGTAGGTAACATCATGTCAACATTCAGTTGAATATTGCAAGAGAGCTATCCATCAGGACAAAACACTCTGTTCTGCTGTGTCTGTTCTTTAGCATTACTTTGTATTTCTTTTGCGTGGGCATTCTGAAGGTTGTTTGGGCAGTATGGAAGAGGCTGGCTGTCGTACTCCAAGTAGTTGCATTCACTTCTGTGATGTGCTGCATACAATTCCTGTATTGCAAATGTGCGTATCTGACTTGGAGCTACAAGCACTTGGCATGTATGTTTGTTTACAATAAACGTGTATAGGAATCAAATAAAGAGGCTTAATTGCCCTGCTTGTTGTTTTACAACACAAGTAGTAATTTAAGTCATTGTAGCCATGTAAAATAGCTAGATAGGAGTTTCAGTGTTGCATCAGCAGTGCTGATCTGAAATGTTTGTTTCCCAGAACAAATGGCAGTCAGCAGCTGAAGTTTAAATTTCAAATGTGAATTAATTTGATTCTTATTTTAATTCTGTGACATATACAAAAGTTCAAAGCTTCAGTCTCTGATGACAGCAGATATATGTGATAATATTCTTTTATGCATATATGTATTTTAAATATGTCTCATCTATTCTTGCTTACTTTACAGGTGACTTGCTTACCTACAGGTGAATATAATAACCTAACAGAATGCGAGGAAATTACTTTCTTGTGTGCTTATGATTGGTGTTGTTTGCTGTTTATTTGAAATATTTTGGAGTCTTTCTGGTTTTACCTTCCAGTTATACAGCAAGTTACATGAAGTAACACATTGCTTACTTTACAGTATGTGCCCATTATGGATTTGCTTATGCAATCTGAATGTACTGTTGTTCTTCTGGCATAGTGTGGCATTTGTCCTTTTTTCCAATAGAGCAGTCAGAAGGAAATACGTAGGGTAAAGTTGGTAAAGTTACTTCAGGATGTTTGTGCTGGCTTGATTGTAAAAAGTAGTAGAATTAAGGAGGTAATGGCTTCCACTTTGGGACTGTTGTAGTCATGTTTAGCTTTTATTGTCATAGTACTCCGTATAGGTAAATCAACTTTGTGGATTTCAGCTATAGTACTTTTGTAATTGAAGCTTTCTATTATTTAGACTTTGAGGGCAAATTCATTTCAAACGTTAAATGGTAACATTGTATACTTTGTGACTGAAACAAACTGATGAGAAAGTAGAGTTAACATGGTAGAGAAATATGGAATCGTAGAATCATAGAATCACAGGGTTGGAAAGGACCTACAAGATCATCTAATCCAACCAACCTATCACCATTACTACCCACCAAGATACTAAACCATTAGCATTATCCACGCCTTCCCACCTGGGAACACATTCAAAATGCTTTTCCTAAGAATACTTACAACTGTCTAGGAAAAGATGCAATACAGTTCTGAAATAAGTCTTGAAACCATCAGTGCTAAATTGCATATTATTTCCAACATTTAGTCATTACAATATCTGAAGCAGTGTCCAAAATAAATAGCTGGAGATGAAGCATCAGAATACTACCGTCTTCACTACTGCTGTGGCCCCCTTAACTTTTCATGATTTTCAACCTTTGCTCTTCAGATTCTCCAGGCCTACGGATATCATCAATCTTCAGAATCTTCCTAACGAATATTGTCTAACTTCTAAAAAAAAAAAGAAAAAAGCTGTAGGAAAATCTTTTCTGGCAAAAGACCGGAGTAACATTGGAATGCTTTCCAGTATTTTAATTCGGAGACTATTTTGCTTTGCACAGTGGGGGAGGCTTTGGTAAAACATCATGTGTTTTCATATTGAGTGGCATTTGATTATTCATTAAAAAAATGCGTGAGTGCATTTGGGTAAAATAGAAAAGAAATATAAAAGGCAAAGCAAACAAAATTTCTAAAGTCAAGCACTCCTTTGACTTTGTTTACAGCTTAGTCTTTAGCAACATTATGACATGTAGTCTTTTGTACAAGAGCATCGCATCATTGGAATCATAGATAGATGGCAAACTGCTGTCATTCAACATTTTGTAGGTTTTTCTTCCTTCCGTACTGTTCTGTGCTAAGTCTCTGCTGTTAATACTGTACACTATTCTAAATCTCCTTGAAAAGAGTGATTGAGTTTCTCTGACATCCACCACTAAAGTGCTTTGATGTTTTTTATATTGTTAACATCTTTCCTCAACATGCAGTGAAATAGGGAGGATGAATTGATGCTGTTAGATCATTACGTTTTCACAGCTTTTAGAGTTTTTATTTAGAAATGCCTTATAGTTGTGTTTGTGTCTTTAGCAACACATATACTCAGTGTTTCTGCAGTCTTTGTGTGGCTTGCCTTCCTCTCAGAGTCAAAAGAGAAAGCATTACATGACTAGGTGGCCCTGGTTGCCTTTTGTTGTTGAGAACAGTACATTAGGAGCTTAGAATGGAAACGATGGAGCACAGGTTACCGAGAATCAGCAAGTGTGGTTGCACTGTTTATTTTCTTTCCCTTGGTCATGGCCTTTGTTGATAGAAATCAGCAAAACTTCAGTGCTGTTTTTTTTCTTTCCTTGAGAATAGAGTAGGGCTTGCTTCAGATTTATATTGTAGAGCTTCTTGCATTGGTGGGATTGTACTGTTGATTTTTAAAAAAGTATGCATGTACCTAATTTCAGATAGGTTTTATTTTTGGTTGTGCTATGTACTGAGTGAATTTCATTGGTTATTTCTAGGAAGTGGCTGTTTTCGTGTTTGATAAGAAGCTAATAGACAAGTATCAAAAATTTGAAAAGGATCAGATTATTGATTCTTTGAAACGAGGTGTTCAGCAGCTAACGAGGCTTCGACACCCTCGACTGCTTACTGTTCAACATCCATTGGAAGAATCCAGGTAAGCTGTGGTAAAGGTGAGAACAGACTTCCTTAATTATTGTTTTGTTGTTCAATATAAAAAGTCTGGAACATTCAGCACTTACATCTGGTGAGGTTCAAGTTTAATATATTTACTCATGTGAGAATGGTATTCTCCCCATCCTCAAATCTCTATTCACCAAGTCATAGGATGTATCCTTGGTGTGAATCTAATTGACGATCTGTTGCATGATCTAAGTCCAGCTGCATCTGGAAGACTACACGTGACCATTACAGCAAGAATATTTAGTAGCTCAATTAATTTCACTTTTAAAGAGCCTTTTAAATTTGTGTTCTTTTAAAAGATTTTTCATTTACTTTTTTCCATTTATGAGATTGGGGACTGTTGGCAAATTGTATCTTTGTGGCATGTACGCATTTAAAAGATCCTCAGATACCAAATGAGGGAGACAAATCTATATTTTTGTAGTGTTAATTTGATTTTTATGAGATTGGTCACTAGGTACAATAATAGGTTAGTTTTACACCTTTATTATTCAATTATAGTGATAAGAACACACTAAAATCTGATGAAGATTTCACGTTACAGTAGAAAGCTGATCCTACTGAGGAAGATCATAAAGCTTTTCAGCTTCTTCCAAGGAAGTTTTTTCTAAGTAGAGTCTAATAAAGAGTCACGTACATTACTTTTCAAACTTGTCCACTTTTTATTCTGTCTGTTAACCTGCATATTTCCAAAGACACTGGATTCTAGTTGCTGAAAAAGCCGTGGGAATACTTCTTTATCTCTGGAGTGCCTACTTTGGGAAAGATTGGATCAAATGGCAACTGCATATTCATATATATCTTTCCTCCTTTACTAAAGTCATTTGGTTTAGTATGCTCCTTGTATAAGTCTAAGGTGGATTGCTAATTGAACTGTCAATATTGTACAGTAGTAAATAAATTATCATAACCAATTTAATGGCCTAGGGTTGTCTCACTCATTGTTTATGCAGGTGAGTTGTATATCCCAAGATATACCTCAGGGTTTTCACTTAAAATTGACATGGTGTTTCAGTTGAGACAGAAACCTTGTATTTTTTTTCCTAAATTCTACACTTAAGAAGAAGATGGTAAGATTCATACCTTGGAGAGATAAGAAGGCTTTGGTATTTTTCCTGCAAACAGTTTAAGCCTTTTGGGTAAAATTAATCTTGCAATTCTGTCAGAGTTCTTGTTCACGAGTTCTTAGTAACATTCTGCTTTGGTCTGAATACTTTTCATACTCAGTAAGCTCTTTGTAGGGGCATCACTATTACCAAACCTGCCCAGCTGCTTGCTGTGCCAGAAATCGGCGTAAGAGATTTGTGGGGTTCATGAAAGGAAAATTTGCTTAGACTGTGTATATATCCCTGTACAAGTGTATTGTAAGACTGACTATTTAGACTAGAAGAAGGTGTTTGCAGAGTGCTTATCTTTTGAAGACATCTATAGAGGGCTCTTTCTGGGCTGGTCTTTTTTTGGTGGATCCAAAGTAACATACAGTTGTGCTGAACTGCTTGCACAATTTATTCTTTTTTTTTTTTGTGGTCTGGTGCAAAAGAATGCTACTTGGTGCATCTGCATCAAGTAGGTGTTTCCAGGCTATACCATTTTGATCCCAGTACGTAGGTAGCTACTGCTAATGTATTGCTTCTGTTTCATATAATTGGTATTCAACATAATTATGTTGATTATAAATATATTATTAGATATAAATTTTAAATGCATTTGTAGAATGTATGCAATGTATATTTTTATTTATACTGAACATTTAACATAGCATATATTTACTTGCAGCTTGTTTTGGCTTCCAGTAACAGGAAAGCATGAAAAAAGCCAAATTGTAAAACCATTCACAAAGAATGAAGGGTTCCAAATATTTAATTTCATAGACACTCCATCTGTTGTAGTTTTTCCCAAAGCATATGCGTGTTTGGCCATTACTTTTCTTTGTAACTTGTTTTCTTTTTATTTTGTTACTCAGAATGTCATTTTGATATTATTCAGGGAACTGTTGAAGAGGATGCACTGCCTGGCAGATAACAGCTCCTACAATATTAAATTGCTTTAATTAGATTTGCCCCATCCTTCCGTTATGCTGATGTGGTACCTTATTTAATTAACTCCTGAAGTAAAAAAACAAGCAGTCATCTTTCTATTCCCTCAGAGCAACAGCAGTTGGAGTGTTTATGTTGTGAAAGTACTGAATAACTGTTTTGTAAGTATTTTCTGCCATCAATGCCTTAACCATAACTAAATGGAGGAGCTCCACCGTAAAGCTGAAGTCAGATTAAAAATGAAGGTGTTTGTCTTTCTGTGCTTCAATTCTTCCTGGTCATTAATCAAAGAATGAGGTTTGCAGTACTAGCTTTATTAACAGAGAAGTGGAAGAGATAGTGTCTGCAGAATGGTGCGAAGGTGGCGAAGCAATTACAGTTCGGTCAGGTTAGTTGAGGCTTATGAATCAGTGAATTTTGATTTTCTTTTTTTCCTTCAGGAAGGCATCGCGCTTAGTCTGGATGAGTAATGAGAGTGTTGCATGTTTCATCAACCTTCTTTTACCTCAAAGAGCAAGTGTGTTAATCTACTGAGATATATAAAAACTTTGCGATAAATTCATGCTGAAACATTGTGTCTTCTGTGATTATTTTAAAGGAATAAACAAAAGGTTAGGCTTCTGCCTTCTTGGCAGTAGCTGCATTACTCACAAAAATATCTTTGCTTGTGTTATTCAGTCTTGGTTTTCTGTGTTTGTGGTGGTGCAGTGTATGAATGCAATGTGTTTGCATGAAAAATATTCATTCTCAGACCAGATATATGTGCTACCATCCACACAGTGCTTTCTCCAAAAAATAAAAAAAAAACAGATTGCAGCTTCCAGTATTCCAATATTGTTCAGAACAGGGTGAAGAATGGAAATATATAGAACAAGTTAGTCTTTTTTTTTACATGAAGTTTGTGAAACTGATGTATGCTGTTTTCAGGACTTTAAAATTTGACTTTCTGGAGCACAGTGTTACAACCTCTCCTCTCTCTGTGCTTCATCTGTGCTTTTTAAACAGTGCTAACACAGATCCATTAAAAAGACCTATCGCTCAGGAATAAAGCAGTAGATTAATTAATTAGAGAAACAGTTCATACAACAAACAGTTGTGTGCGTCTCTAATTACTGTCTGACTACATTAAGCATTGCTTCAATCAGGAGGCATATCAATTTTAGGCACAGCTAACAGCCTGATTTTACAGGGTTTAATGGTAGTAAGAAATATTTGTTTTTCTTGGATCAGGGCAGGAAAAGGTATAGTTTTCTTAAAACTTTTGTGAAGTGCTGTGTCCATCATGAGTGTTGTATGTTGATGTTAGAGAATACAGTGACTTAAGCTGATTTCTATATTATAATATTTTCATTTCACGTAGATATATGCATATATAAAATCTCTTATTCAATGATTAGAAGCCTGAAATAAAATATGCTTTCAGGTTAACACGGAGTCTCTGCTAATGTATAATACGGTGCCTTCATGGTTGCTCGTAGTCAAGATGTGTTGTATTACATTATTTATAAAAAAAACTTTTTTTTTAATCTATTTTCTCTATAGAGATTGCTTGGCTTTTTGTACAGAACCAGTGTGTGCAAGTTTAGCTAATGTTCTTGGCAGCTGGGACAACCTACCTTCTCCTGTACCATCCGACATTAAAGAATACAAACTTTATGATGTGGAGACTAAATATGGTCTGCTTCAGGTGTGGCATTTTTATTTTTATTATTTTCATGGACTGTTATTATTAATCATTGTTTTATAAATGCCATGTCTGTGTACAGTAAATCAAGTGATTGTGAAGAGAAAGGTGATAGTGACCTGAACACTGTAAGTATAAGAGAAGGCTCTGTAAGTTGCTGCTGTTTTTGGTTATTCTGATAAGGAAAATTACAAAATGAATTAATTTTTATATTCTGTATAAATGTTAGTTCTACAAATGTCTCCTCTGTATGTGAATACTTTCTTCATCTTCTGTGGAGGAGCAATAGCTTCCAGATTTTATTTGGTGGAAATTTTGTTCAACTTCAAAAAACATTTTTGTACTCATGCTTTGGTAGTTAATCAGTGTTAGTAATCTCACCTGCTGCTTACCCACATCTGTATTTAATTTCCTTCTACATAATTTTTAAACCATAGCCCAAAATCAACGTTGAAAAATGGCTTCTTCTTTAATTTGTTAGTATAACCATGACCACAAGAAATAAGGCTGTAGATATGACAGAAATTTTTGTAGATGTTGTACGACCCATCTTTGGAAATATTTAACCTGAAATCTTTTATTAACAGGTTTCTGAAGGCTTGTCCTTTTTGCATAGCAGTGTGAAAATGGTCCATGGAAATATTACTCCTGAAAATATAATTTTGAATAAAAGTGGAGCGTGGAAAATTACAGGCTTTGATTTTTGTATCCAGTCAACAAATCCATCTGAACAGGAGGTACTAGATCCATCTTTATATTTTTATTTATTAGTACATTTCGTATTCAGATCTTTGTCTGAAACCAGTTTCTTGAGCTTGTATTTCAATACATTTATGTAATATTCACATCTGTATTTTCTTGGCAGAAGGTTTGAATATATGGCACAGGTCTGCATTGAAGTTCTGCCTTGGATCATCAGAGAAAAAGCCTGACTTGGCTCAGTAGGTCAGAATAGGCTAGTGATAGTTTCAGACAAAGGCTGAAAGTGCATGTGATTCTGCTAACCTGCGTGTTCTGTGACATGCACGGCTGTGCATGTTTCTCTGACATCCATTCGATGCCTTGTTGCTACCTCTTCAAGTTAATTTCTATCGTAGTTCATGTTTCTCTCCTTACAGCAGTGCCTTTACGTTTGCATTACATTTCTTCTAATGTCCAGATTTTACTGCATGAACTAATCATTCTGACTTACAGCCATTGATTTTCAGCAGTTCTGGTTTACTCCGTTTCTGTTTCATGATTTGAAGGGATTAAAACTTTGATTTTTTGCTGCTTCTCAAAATTCATATTAGTTTTTTAAAATTCATAATAAGTTCTTTTGTTTGTTTGTTTGTTTGTTTTTTGGTTCTCTTCTAGCCCAAGTTCCCTTGTAAGGAATGGGATCCAAACTTGCCATCTTTGTGTCTTCCAAATCCTGAATATCTGGCACCAGAATACATTCTCTCTGTGAGCTGTGAGACAGCAAGCGATATGTACTCTCTAGGAGCTGTTATGTATGCAGTGTTTAATAAAGGGAAACCAATTTTTGAGGTCAACAAACAGGATATTTATAAAAGTTTTAGTAGACAACTTGATCAGGTATCTATTTATGAATATTGTACGTTTATTTTCATATTTGAAAAGTCACTGTTTTAAAGCAAACTTTAAATATTTTAGACACAAGTAAAAAAATCCTAAGCAAAATATGGAAAATGAAAGTATGGGTAGGGAAATTTATGTACTAACTTTACCAGCTAGAGGATTTGTTTTTCAGCTGATTTCTCTATAACCATGTTGAATACTGGTCTTATGGGATAAGTGCTTTACTTATTAGGGCAAATAGTGCCAAACACGAGGCAATGAATTACCAGCATAGGGCTTGTGGAGATTGATGAGTTTAGAGTGATTTTATCAGTCGGCAGCCATTCAGTTATCAGCTATTTCACATTCTTTGTGGACTACGAGTATTCACAGATGAAGTTAATTGGAACAACTGAGGTAATATATGATCATATGCAAGTTTCTTTTGTTGCAGCTTCTTTGGGTGCCCATTGCCTTAACCATAGGTACTGTGTTTTTAAATATCTAAACAAGACCTCAGATAAGACATATTTCTTTAAAAATACTGATTTTCTGTTATTCAGTAAACTGAACACAATTAGAAGCTGGGAACAGGAGAATGTGGTTGGACACAGATGGGCTATTGAGAAGCAGAAGGAAAGCTATGAGTGATCAGGAGCAGATGGGTTGTGAAAGGGGAGAAGGGAATGGTATCAAAGGTTTGGTTAAAGAAACGAGTATGAGAAACAAATTATAGTGCTCATGTATACTGGAAATAGTTACATACAGGATTTTCTGATTTCATGGTACATATGCTTAAATTTCTATGCAGCTGAGCCGTTTAAGCTCCAGTACTCTCCAGAATATACCAGAGGAGGTGCGTGAACATGTAAAGCTACTCTTAAATGTGGCTCCAGCAGTCAGACCAGATGCAGACCAAATGACTAAGGTCAGTTCGTGGAAAATACAGTAGCTATAGGAAAAAGGGAAAACAATGTTTAATTTATGGAAATAATAGAGCTTTTTTGAAGTTGTTTTGGTTTGGTTTTTTTCCCTGTTGATCTTTTTGGTTGAAATGTTTAAAAAAAAACATTTATTTTGGAAATAATGCTGTTAGCTGGTGGCAAGTATTGCTCTTACACCAACATTTAATATGAAGGAAGTGTGTGCTGAAACAGAATTTAGAGTAATCATTCAATACAACACCATTTTATTGCTTTCTTGAATTGTAGGATAGAGATATTAGGGCTAAATATATATTGTAACAAATGTGAGTTAAGCAGTAAATTAAGGCCAGCATGGTGCAAGCTAATACGGAGCTTTGCATGGGAAAATCTACCTTGTTGTTTTTAATGAGGTTAAGTTAATCTATGTAGAGCTGCACAATTTTTTAGTTAAGACTTCTCATGGTACATGATCTGGAATGTAGAATTTAAGTCTTACACTGCAGACTGGCTTGAAGTAGGTGCTGAAGGATTTTTTTTTCGTTGCTGTCTTTACTGCCCTACTCCTATCAACTTCTCTTTCTGCCTGACAGCAAAACTCCTCTGTATGTTTTTATATGCTTTCATTTTGCACAAATTTTTCAACTGAAAACAGATGTCTGAATAGTCAGAGAGACTGATCTTTCTCTAACCACTGCAAGACCATAAAGTTTGATATATCCTTCCCTGAGATCTAGCAGAAAGGAGGAGGACTCTTACTCATGCAGGTTTTCAAATGCGTTACAGCGTCTGTAGGTTTGAGATATACACTTTTCATTCAACTACCAGCTGAAAGCTGAATATTCAGGGGTGGATTTTAGATAAAAACAGTCCTGTCCTCATCATGCGTTTCTATCCGTCTTTCAGTAATGATGAAGCAGCTGTGTCAGTATTAATGATTTACCAAGGCAATAGGATAATCCACTCATCTTTGTTAATGCCATCTTCATGAGCCTGGTCTATGTATATACACAAAACTACATTGTTACACAAAACTTAAGAAGGCCTCTGCCCTCTTTTCTGACAACTAGAGCTGCAGCTGAAGTAATGCAAACATGGGAGATCGTTCATATCCTATCCATTGTAGCTTTTTACAAGCATGTCTGAACACTGAAGATAAATTTGTGTCATCAGACATCTATTGCATATAAATTCTTGTTGAAACATTATAATAGTCTGGGGATGGTACTTAAACCTGGAAGGCTTTTAGGTAAGCCTTTGTAATATTAAATAGCATACTTACTCCTAGAGAACTTTTAGTTTGTTTTTTTACTTCTTTTTTTTTTTTTCTTCTTGTAAATAAAAAAATACTTCTTATACAATAAGTTAATTTAGATATTTATTTAAAATGCTAGGAAAATTGTCTTAATGATCAACCTTTGTCTGTGAATATTATACTACTGAGTATGTAAATGTTTACTTTTCTAATTGTTGGTTGCAGACACTTCATTGTAAAAGTTTACTATAGTACACTGAGAAGGTAAACATACAATTATGTGAGTGTAAGTGAGCTTTCTAATAGTGTTGATCTTATTTTTAGATACCATTCTTTGATGATGTGGGAGCAATGACACTTCAGTATTTTGATTCATTATTTCAAAGGGATAACCTTCAGAAATCACAGTTTTTTAAAGGACTACCAAAGGTTCTGCCAAAGCTGCCTAAGGTATGTAAGTATGACTTATTGAAATAGTTTAAAAATGCATACACATCTATTAAAATTCTTAATCTTAGAATTCTGAACTTTATGTAGCATTGTACCATAGTAAACTGCCACGAGATTGTCAGAGTAGAGTAGCAGGAAAGAAAGGAAGGTTGGAAAATAACATGTAGATTCTCTTCAGCTATTGATAAATCAGGAAACGTGAAATGGTAAATTGTGCTGTTAGTTGATCTATGAAATCATTGTATATCCTCTGTGTAGTTTATCTCACTTTGAAAGGGAATTATCTACTTTGCACTTCCAAGGCCTTTGCTTTTTTTCCAGACGCTATCATTAGCTCTTTGAAATCATCTTGCCCTATTTTCTCCCAGTTTGTTTATAGGATTGCTTCAACTTCTTTATAGCGAGGTAGTACTTTAATGTTGAAGGATGCAAAGTATCCTTCCCTCAACAGACTAAAGGCTTTCTCTTGCTAGCAGGACCCGGAAACCTCAGAAGCTAATGTCTGTCATTCCACATTTCTCCTGTGTAGTGCTAGACACTGTCTAGACTGACTTTTTTTCTTGTGGTATTCTCATATTTATGTAAGACATAATGCACATGTGATGTAGAAATAGTATTAGATTAATGCATGGTAGAATAGATGAGCTTTTCAACCATTGCATTAAACTTCTTTCTTTTGAATTGAATTTTGAACTACACAGTGCAAAATTCAGATTTAACATTGTCATCTTTTTAATTGATTAACTATTTCCTATGATCAGAAATTCTTGACACTTAGAATTTGGGCATAGATGTATTAGTATTTCATAGTATTTCATAGTATTTCAGCTAACTTCAAACAGCCACAAATTACCTTTAGGGCATTCACTTTTTTCTGTCTGTAATATGTTATTATGGAGATGGACTGTGCCCTTGCTCTTTAATGATTTTTAAAGCATTTAAGCTTGCCTGTCTCTACCTTAGGCATCCACAGTAATTATCTGTATTTTGTCAGCTGAATCCCACTTAGAGAATGTACTTGGAGTTTTCAGGTAGATATATTAGGTTTACGAGCTTGTTCAGTGGGTTGTGACGTAGTGAAAAGCTGAGGTCTTGGGTAATAAAACTTAATAGTTTTTTTTTCTAAAAGAAATATGTAGAATGAAGTTTTCATAATTCATATAAGTGACTTAAAGTCCTATTTTCTGTACAGTTAATAAGTTTTTACTGACCTTCATAGCTGTTGTAGTCTCAAATTGTGTCTTGAGTGCAAACAAGTAAGTAAACAAGTAAGAAAAATAGAACAGTGTAAATTAGCTTAAATGTATGGTGAAAGTAAGTTCAAAATTGGAAGTTTTATCTTTTTTGTTGTTTTTTTTTCTTTTTTAATATCAGATTAATGAAAAAGCTGTTGAGCTGCATGGTGTAGCAGCATGGTGTAATGTAATGCATGCTTGTTTCTCTCTCTTAGCGTGTTATAATTCAGCGAATTTTGCCTTGCTTGACCTCCGAGTTTGTGAATCCTGATATGGTACCTTTTGTCTTGCCTAATGTTCTACTAATTGCTGAGGAATGCACCAAAGAAGAATACATCAGGCTCATTCTGCCTGATCTTGGTCCTGTTTTTAAGCAACAAGAACCTATCCAGGTACGTTAAGGTTGTTCATATTACAGTTATTCTCTTCAGTGCTTCTTTCCTGAAAAATGACTGTTTGTTCTAGTTCCCTTTTCCAGCTTCACACAGCTTGTCCAGCTTGATCTGTAGCTGTCCAAGCAGTCAGCCTCGATTCACACAAAACAGACTTTTCCAGGAAGTTCACCAAGTCTTTACTCCTGCTATTAACTTGGGCCTTCTGAGGTTATATTATATTTATAGATGAGATTTAGATTAGCAAAAAGAAAACAGTTGTTACTCAGTTCTCATCTTCAGCTGGTTGTTGAAAGTATATTTTAAGATCTTATCATTATTGTAGCTGATCAAAGCAGGGTTGTATGGTACAGTATTTATACATGTTCTACCGATAACTGAACCTATGATTCTTTTCTTGTGTCTGGATTGGTAACAGTGGGATCTTGGGGTGGAAAAGTCATAAATTTGGCACTCTCTTTAATGTGCTGCTTACTAATGATAATAAAATACTGTTTATTTGAGGGCTGTACACAAGTTTGAAGTGTTTCATTCTATTTGGCAAATGTTACCATGATAGATTAAGTAAAACATGTTTTATGTCATTATTGTTTACTTGCATAGAAGTAGCAAAGGAGCACAGGATTTGCATCCTTTTTGTCAACATTGTGTGTGATGATTTTTGAGAATTCTGTCACTGAGTTAGGCATCGTGCATCAGGAGAGAAAATATAGCTATGTGTTCCTTCTGGCTCACCTCATCTTAATGCTTACTGTGGCTGTTTGTCTTCAAAGCACTTAAGGGCCAAGGTAAATGTAGGAATGAGCAAGGAGATGTGTTACCTCTGAGTTTCAAGGAACCAGAGGAGAGAACTCCCATTATACTATGGAGCAGGGAAAGAGGGCAACTGCATAACCTCACAATAGCTCATAAAATTGGAACTTCTTAATATTCTTTTCCTTTGGTACATTGCGGGTTTATGTCATCTTAATTTTTATCTTGAAAAAGTTAAGTTTCTAATTCACGGCCAATAAACATCACATTTCTGCTGTTTCATCGCAGAAGATAATGCTCAGCTTTTCTACCTTTAACATCTGATTTGTAGACAATCCTTCCTGCAAAAATTTTGTATCTAGGTTTTATCTTAAGCATAGTGGGTTTTCTATTTAAAATTCATGCGTATTTATAACATATTATTATATTTAGGGCTATTTTATTTCTTAGGAAATAAGAAGAAACTGAAATATAAACTGGTAACATTTCTTAGCTTACTACATACTATATACTCGTATGTTGATATTCTTAATGTACACTAAGGACTAGGTGGCTTGTTCTGTTTTTATTTCTGTGGACTCTTCGGTATGGAAGGTTCATCTAACTAGACTTGTTTTCAAAGTCAATATACTAGGAAATCAAGGGGAAAAAGTGAAAGGTGCTAGAGGACTTAATTCCAGGTCTGTCTGGCAAACATCATGTCTTTGTGCAAGGCACAAACTTTCAGTTCCTGTGTGTTTGTAACTCATGGAGAGGATGTTAATGTTTCTTCCACGCACTCTCTTAAGATGTTTTGGATGTGTATAAGGCACATTGCTTGGCTTCTGTGAGACAGGCGAAGCAAATGTGTATTGGGAGGCTACTGTTTTTCAGAAGGAAGAAATTATTATCCAGTGTTAAAATAATTTTGTATGAGGGAACTTGTAGCCTTGAAATGGATTAATTAGTTAAACTGTTCATATGACAGTCTTGAAGTTACTGTGGGGTACCTGGAGTGCTGCAAATTAATATCCTATCCTGTAGCAGAAAGAGAATGAAAGGAGAAAACTTGTATTTTACATCGATATGCTTACATTTCTGTGTTCTGATGCTACTATTTATCTGACCTGCACCAATGCTGATTGCTATGTATTTTAAGAATTGAACATTGAAATCTCTTCCTTCAGTGAAATACTTGGCTTTTTATAATGAGTGTGACACCATTTACCACAATTTTTCCACCTAGTCCAACCTGTTTTCTAAAAGGAGGGTGGATATTGATGGAGAGTCAGTCTCTGTATAACGTTGTCTTACTTAACTCAAGTGGTTCCCTTCAAAACTAGTTGCAAAGTTCTCCTAACTGAGAATTAGCTTGGGTAAATAATTCACATTATCAGCTAGCTTTTAGATGGCTAACCTAACCAAGATGAATCTCACTTTGCAAATATGCCATCGGGGTGTTACTTTTTAGCTAAATGTGCTGTGAGTTTGTGGTGGTGTTTCATTTTTTTAGTGCTTCAGATTTTTTTCTTTTTATGATAGATTTCCAATATGAAAATAAGAAAGCTATTTTATGTCCTTATAGTAGCTGTAATATTCATGTCATCAGGTCCCGGTTTTGATTTTAGATTCAGATGGAATGCAGCTTTTCTAGGTATTTTCTTTGCTTTTAAGACATTTGATCCTTAGTTTTCTTTTGGGGGGGGGGAGGTTAGCTTTTTCAATAGTGATGTCTATAAATAATTTATATGGTTGATTTTAATTAAAAAAAAACAACAACAAACAAAACAGTGTAAATAGAATCAAGAATGCTCTCAGCTGTTACGATTTCTAATTTCAGAAGTGTTAGTCTAGAAGACGTATTTTGTTTGATCTGTATTCACTGTTTTTAAAATGCAATAATATGTCAAAGTGTTTTTTGTTTTCCATGCCTTCAGGCAAGCAACATGGTAAGTCATCACATTTACTGAGTTACAAGAAAACTTCTGAAGTTTTAATGTTATGGTGCAATGCACTTTTAACTCCAGAAAGATAAACTCATAACTTAACCTTTTGACTTCTTAATTGTCCTTCTTTCAATAGATTTTACTGATCTTCCTGCAAAAGATGGACTTACTTCTAACCAAAACTCCACCAGACGAAATAAAGAACAGTGTTCTACCGATGGTTTATAGAGCCCTGGAAGCACCTTCAATTCAGATCCAGGTATAGTAATTGCAGCCTTTATTTAAGATTGCTTAACAGTTTTTTTCCTCTTTCTTTCAGATATGCCAACTTTTTATTACAAATGTATGAATACGCTTTCAAATACGTTTTCCAAATTCTGTCTTCATAACATTATGTTTTATTGTTTTAGGCATTTTTCAATGAGTCTACGTAGTTGAATATTTCATTAAATTGAAAGCTTAGGGGGACATGTTAAGCTAATTTCAATCTTGAGTAACATTAGTACTGAATTTATAGTGAGAAGTCATATTTAAACTTATGTGGAACATTAAACTTAAAAGGAATTTTTTTTTTTAATAGGAGCTTTGCCTAAACATAATTCCCACATTTGCCAATTTAATAGATTACCCATCAATGAAAAATTCATTAATTCCAAGAATTAAAACTGCATGTTTGCAAACTTCTTCTCTTGCTGTAAGTATTCTGAAGTCTTATCTTTTTCTCGGTCCTCAGAAAATGTTGTTACCTTTCATTACTTTGGCTTTTTGGCTGTTGTGTTTCCAAAGGAAAGGAAAAGAGCATGCCCAGATTTTTTTGAGTGTTCTTCTTTACTTTTTTTCAAATTCAAAACACAGTTTACTTCTAAACTTAGGAATTTTTAAAGTAGTGTTAACAACAGTAAGTTGTTGATATAGCAATTTCTAATGTGTGTTTCTGAGTGCTATATGCTAGTAATGCCTGTTATGCAGAAAAGCCAAGATTTTGTAAGCAGTGTACAACTATATTTGTACACTGTTGTGTATATTGTACACTGAACTGTATACAACCTTTCCTGACACAAAAATTTGTTTTAAACTGTACTGAATTTTCAGACATGACGGGCTATAATTTCAGAAACACTCCTCTACTTACGAATTTTGTAGCTTCTAAGATAAAAGCATGGTTAAGACTTTGTTTAATTCTTATACTTCCTAGGTCCGGGTAAACTCTCTAGTCTGCTTAGGAAAGATTTTGGAGTACTTAGATAAATGGTTCGTGCTCGATGATATTCTACCATTTCTACAACAAATTCCGTCCAAGGAACCTGCAGTGCTAATGGGAATTTTAGGTAATTAATACTTTAAACTTTCCTCTCTCTTATGCTTTTGATTTTGTAACTCTCAGAGAGTTTGTTTAATCATTAATAATATTTCCATAGCATATTGCTATTATGACCATTAAAAACTAATTGTCTCTGCTTCATAAGTGTGTCCTTGCTCATTTACTTTATGTATTGCTGGTACTTCTCATCTCTAGTACATGTATTTGTAGTCTTCAAGGCCCAGTGCACTTCAGAGTACTCTGCTGTCCTTGGGCTGTGACAGGTTTCATGGATGATATGGCCCACACAGCATTAGAGGCTCCTTTCCCCAGAGGAGTATGCAATCTGTCCTCTTTCAAACGCTGAGCACCTGGCTGGAGCTTTTAAGGTGTTGTTATTGCCTGCTCTTGGAGGTCAGATGCTGTAAATCATTGCTATACAAATCTATTGCTCTTTAGTGCAGGTTTTGTCAGACTCATTTTATTGGACTCTTAAGCAAACATTGCTGCCTTTGCACTAAAATGGAGTGTAGTCTGGGTGAGGTTTCACAAAACAGCTAAGAAAATCTAATGGCTCGTTACTTCTGGAACGGGAGGCCTCCAGTGCTGAGCTGAGCTTTTCTAGTATCACTCTGGTGTGTGATGCACACTTTTAATAGCTTGAGTATTAAAGGAGACCAGCTGATCAATGACCAAGAAAGAGGTGTGACTGAGTGGCCAAGCGTGGAGGACAGTGACCATTTTGCTTAGTGGCAGCAAAGAGGTAGAGAGGTGACCATTTGTAACAGTTGAACTGTACAGACAACAACCCTCATTAAGCTGTGACATCACAGTAACAAATGTGATGGGAGAACTATTTTAATTTGCTTGAAGTCAGCAAGAGATCATTTACCTGT
Source organism: Bambusicola thoracicus (assembly GCA_002909625.1). Taxonomy (NCBI): domain Eukaryota; kingdom Metazoa; phylum Chordata; class Aves; order Galliformes; family Phasianidae; genus Bambusicola; species Bambusicola thoracicus. The sequence continues at coordinate 27,839 of PPHD01000272.1, read as the reverse complement.
AATAATTTAGAAATAATCTCTCTCCCTAAATTTCCTAATTTCTGACTCCTGCATTTACTGAGACTGCATGTCTGAGAATGAGAGGCAGTGTGTGTTTTACTCCAGTTGTATTACTCCTGAACTCTAGTTGAGTACAGCTGTTGGAAATGAAGGGCTCAAAGCAACTTAATACGCTAGGGTTCCCCTTTTTCTTGGAATCACACTTCTCATCTTGTGTGTGTGATACCTTCTTCGGCCATGTGACTACTCTGTTCCAATACTAACCATGGAAAGTGAGGAAAGCTTCTTCCTCTACTGTGCCAGTATGTTTAGTGTTTGCCATCAGACATGAACTGTTTAAACACAGAGGAACCCTCCTGCCAGAAACTCTGTAGAACTGGTATGCTTGATGCTGTATCACTTGTGCATGTCACTGTTCTCTTTTATTTATTTATTTATGTTAGTGATTTTTAGAATAGAGAAAATATGTCCCATGATTTCTGATCCTGTGTATAAGACAGCCCCAAACCTTTAGGTAGGAGTCTTTGTAAAATCCATTCAGGGTATTAGTTACGGTAGCATGACAATTAGTCCTAGTTGCTTAAAGTGCCGGGGGAGAATATGGGCTTAGTTACTGCAGATTGGTTTCTTGATTGCAATTAGTCAGTTAGTGGTAACTTAGAACCAATGTGTATTCAGATGATTTATACATGTAGAGAGTACCACTTGGAATTTTGTTCATATTATTTACAAAATTTAACAGGTTTTCTATTTTGATGTTGTATGGCAGGTATTTACAAATGTACATTTACTCATAAGAAGCTGGGAATTACCAAAGAACAACTTGCAGGAAGAGTATTGCCCCATCTAATTCCCCTTAGTATTGAAAATAATCTTAATCTCAATCAGGTAGGAACAGAAATATTTTGCATGCTTTTACTTGATAAATTGTCAGAGAATAGATTTAAACCGTTGTCACTGGAAAACTCATACATTGCTATAGGTCTCTTTACTGTAAAGATAAAATGAAATAAACTCACTTCCAATATTACTGTTTGCATGTCTAAGGTTGTTGTTTTGAAGTCAATTTTATTAATCCAGTATAAAATTTCAAAGTGAATACTGTCACCTTCTAAATAGCCTGCAAAAGAAGTTAACAACTAGCATAGTTACAATTCACATTAAAAGCTGAAATAGAATCTTAGTATGTCTTCCCTTAGTTTTGCTTGTAAATGTTGTAGATAATGTAAAAATGTAGTAGTGTTGGTATGAAATAATTAGGAAATAAGATACCCGATAGGATTTTATTCATTTATTTATTTATTTTGGAGAATTAATCTGGTAATATTCATCTGCTTATGGGTTTTTTTGGTTTTTTTTTTTTTTTGTCTGAGTTGTCTCACTTCTGTTGTGATGTTGTTCTTTTTTTACCGATACATTATTTTCACTGTTTCAGTACATACTCTGCTTGTAGCCAAGTATCTAATATGAGATAGTGAAGCCAGATTATAAATTATTTAAAAGCCTGTAGTTTATCTCACATTGTATATTGTAAGTTTCATGAGAGACTACCTTTTAGGTTATATGTCTGAATTCTGTCACTGCAAAATCCAAACTTCTTGTACCTTTCCTTTACAGTTCAATTCTTTTATCTGTGTTATAAAAGATATGCTTAATAGATTGGAGGCAGAACATAAAACAAAACTTGAACAACTTCATGTCATGCAAGAGCAACAGAAGTAAGTGTTTGTGGGTGTGTTAGAGGTGGACTAAGTGAGCAGAGATAAAATCTGGGGTTTTTCTTTGCTAGTTTAGGAAAACGTGAGAAAACTTTTAGCCGTAGCAATAAAAATGTAGGTAATTTTCAGTTCAGTGGTTGAGAATTACCTCAAGTAAGTGCAGTTGTCAACACCTATTTATTAGTCGTAGAACGACGGTATTATTTTGATGTCTGTTTTTTATAGTGTAAAATCCTTTCTTTTACGCTGTTCACTCACAATTTATTGTTTTATTAATTAAGGAATTCATTAAATATAAAAGCTCCTGCTGAGTTGCACCAGTACATTTATACCTTACATCTGTACACCAAGAATAGCTGCCTTTCTGTAGTTGTTGAGAACACAAACCATATGCATTCTGGATATGACAGTGCTCTCGTAGCATTTTGTTTACTTTTAAATCTGCGCTGCTAAATTAATGTAGTGGATGTAACTTAAATTTTCTTTTTGTAATATGTGTACTCTGCACTATATAGATCTTTGGATATAGCTAATCAAATGAGTGTGTCTGAAGAGGCAAGATCTAGTAGTACAAATAATCAGGTAAGAGTCAGTATTTTATTGTATTACTTAAATGTAGAAATTTGAAATTTAATATCACATAGTATTTACATTACCAGAAACTACAGTTATTCAAGTAACTTAGTTTCAATCTTTGACCTTAAACAGATTGACAAGGTATTCAATAATACTGGAACTGACCTTCTAACCAGTGGACCTGATAGAGAAAATGAGTTGTCATCAGTACAGAAAAAGGTATGCTTTTCTTTGTTCTGGATTTCTTACATCTTTTGGTCTAATGTAAGTTTGGTATGGCTACATGAAAAGAGTATGTATCCATGTTTACTGTATTTAATGCTTTACAAGAAAAACTGTTGCTGTAGACTACAGTACTATGTAACCTAGTCGCGTGTGAAGATCCACTGAAAAATGTTCAAATAGCATCTTTGAATTTCTGTGAAAGCCTTTTCTTGAAAATAACTCTTCACTGAACAAAGAAGTCAGTTATTAGAATAACATGTTTTTGATCATTCCTCCTTAATTACATATATGAATGAAATTGAAGCTGCAGCACTGGATTTAGTTTACCAAATCAAAATGGTCATGCAGCTTTATTATAAAATCACAAATGGAGGTTAAGATCAAAAACAGAACTTCATAAGGTAGCTGGCAATAACAGCTAGTGTAAAAATTCAAAGTTAAATGAATACAGCCAATACGAGGATAAGTACAAGAAATAAAGAATAAGCATGTCATGACACAGCCTGTGATTATAGTTAGTATTCAATGATAAAATTATTTTCATGGCTGTCAGCCATGGCTATCAACAAGTCACTCCCCCAGATTATAGGTAGTTTATCATTTCTGTTTCTGAATCATTCCTGTCATCTGAATTCTCTTCCTAATTTTAGTCTAAGGGGAATTGGTTTTACAATTTTATCATTTCTTAAAGGAAGTAGAATTAAAATCCTGAAAGATTTAAACAATCTTAAAATAAACAACACTGTCAGTTGCAGTGCCGCATTACCAGTGGGTAATCATATGAAAACAAAAACTGAAAAGACTTCTTACGCCCAATATTAAGAAGTCAAAGCTGTAAGGGCTTTTTTGTAATACTACTTTATTTGAGGTCTGCCCAGAATTTCTCATCATGCTGCTTTCACTGTTATTTTTATTTGCTTTAAATACTTTTTATCAATATGTACTTATCCACTTTTTGCTCTGAAATGATAGTGCTATTTATAAAAAAAAATATAATAATCAGAAACATAATAAATAGTTATACTGTTCAACTTAGTACTTTCTCTTTTAAAGGCATCACTTACACTTGAAGAGAAGCAAAAGTTAGCCAAAGAGCAGGAACAGGCACAGAAACTGAAAAGCCAACAACCTCTTAAGCCGCTAGCAACTTCAGTAACACCTCCAGTGAAGCAGGTGAGATACAGCTCCAGTAGAAACAGTTTAATACTTTGCTGTGATGCTTTGTGTTTTTTTTCACCTGCTGTATGCATTATTCACCTGATGTATGCATTCCAAAGACATGGACGGCCATTGTGTTAGATATGAGAAAAGCAGATAGAAAAAGAAGATTTTATTCTAAACAGTTTACCAAAATAATATAGAGGGCTTGAAGTTGAGAATGGGGCATGCAAGCAAACAGTATGCTCAGTATGCACCTAACAGTATTGCTGTATAGTCATAGTTGTCAAGCGGAAGCTGCAAAGCAGTTAGTTCCAAGTAGCAAAGGGTTAAAATAATTATATGTGAGGTGAATTAGTTTACATTTCATACCCAATTCCATGCAATAAATGAGAATTTCTGGAAAAATTGAATGCCACTTCTGCAGGGGCGGTGATTAAAAACTGTTGCTAGCATGTATGTACAGGAGATACATTTAACTAAGTTTTATCTATTTTGCAGACAAAAGACTTGACAGATACCTTAATAGACAATATGTCATCTTTGACTACCCATTCTATCAACAAAGCTAAAGTGGCATCTTCAAACAGCTTCTCTTCTGTCTCTTCTATGGGTGTTGGAATGGGATTTTCATCACCTGTTGACAGCACAAAGAGAAACATGACAAACGGACTAAACACTAACATGGGTTTTCAGACTGCTGGATTTAGTATGGGAAGTGGTCCCACTGCTCAGAATTTCTTCAGTGGTCCAAGCGCAACAGGAACAACCAAGATGAGCATCGTACCAACTGCCAGTATGCCAAATTACAGTCCTATGAGCGCTACATCTGCGATCTCTCCACTGACACAACCAAACAGACCCCCAGATATGTCTGCTTTAGATAATCTTTTTGGTCCTCAAAAACCCAAAGTTAGTATGAAACAGCTGGCTCAACAGAAATCAAACCAGTGGGTTAATCAGTTCGTGCCCCCACAAGGGTCTCCAAGTGTGAGCAGTTCAGTCATGGGGCCTCAGATGAACATGATGAGACAGACTGGCTTTGGTATACAGGGTAATCCTTTCTTTGCTCCTCAGAACTTTGCACAACCAGCAAACACAATGACAAACAGCAGCTCAGCTAGTAATGACTTAAAAGATCTTTTCGGGTAATGTGTCTTTTCTTCTTTCAAAGATTGATATCATTTGAATCGTGGGTAAGCTGATCAACATCTTTTTCTAATGATAAAAGCTTGGTTTGGGGAAAGTTCACCCAGCAATGTAAATATTTTTGCACCGGAAAAAAGACTGATTTTTGCATTCACCTGATAATGCAGTGGAATTGTGCAAGTGCAAAGTCATCTTACGCGCTAAAGATTTCCCATCTTTTTGCCTAACTTCAAAGCCCTGAAGGTAGGATGCATAAATTCAATTGAAAAAGAAGGAGCTAAAAGTTTAAAAATTATTTGGAAGTGCATTCACAATTCCTGGATTTAAACAAAACTGTGTTTCTTAAACAGAAATGTTTAGGGGGATAATAACACTAAGAAATGCAACTTAGTGCTGTCCTATCTTGTGGATCAGTCTTTTTGGTGCCTGCTGAATTCAACTATTGTTAATAATTCATGTCATCTGAATTTGGTACCAACTGTTGTTATGTCCCATGACAGTTTGCAGAAAGTAAATTCTTATGCTGACGCAGAATGTTTTGGTAGCCATGTTACACAGAAATCTCTCTACCTGATAACTGTGTAAGACACTATGAAAAAATGTTTTGCCTTTCTTCACTTGTGAGATAATTAGAATTGATGTGGTAGTAAATTACAAGATTAAGTGGTTTTAAAATTTTGTGCGAATTTTGGGCAGTGGGAAAATTCTGCTACAGTCAACAACCTGTTTTATAACATCAGATCCGTATTACTAATTCAGTGGCACAAACCACACACCACTTAAGCGGGATTTAAAAATACATGTGATTCAGTCACATTTACTATTAATTTCAGAATAGACTTGGTTTGCTTGATACTGCTTTTGACTGGTGGGGGAGAAGAAAAGAACGGTATGTGTAGTTACAGAACTTCCCATAAAAAAAAAAAAAAAGTCTGTAAATTCAAGTGTTGACTGCCCCAATTTCTTACAGTTGGTTTGGTAACAAAAAATGTCTTGAATTACTTGGTTTGGGCTCTGTTGGGAAGATGGGCAAGAGTTGCCTGCCTAGAAAAGTTTCACATGGTTTTGTGAAAAAGCAGACTGCCATAAATTGCCTTGACTAGAATAAACTATTTCATTTTAGTTATGTTTTAACTCAAGTCCTTATGAAGGATAGATTAATATGAAGTTCTCAAATACAGATTTGTAAGCTCTAGAATATATGGTAAATACACAGATATTTCAGATCCTTTTTATTGTATTACTCCAAATTTAATAAAGCTCTCCAGAAAAAGAAGCAGTAGTTTCTTCTAGTTTGCAGAAGGTAGATGTTCAGCTTGCCCACGATAGAATCTCTGCTTTGTCAGATACTACTGTTGGGTTTTAACTACGTCTTTCCTTGGAATTTCAGGAACTTTCTTATGTAATATTTTGGAGAGTCTAGCTGGCTATTTCGAGAAGGAAAGAACTAGTTACCTTTTTTATGGAAAGCCTACATGCTTTATTTTTCAAAGCCTTTCACTGATGAAATTGTTCTTTCATTTGCTGCTTAAGAAACCAAAGGGCCTTATGCTGTAAATGTGACTTGTATTTTGTTATACTTCCACAATTCTAAGCGGTAATAGCATTAAGCATATTTCCTAAATAATTGTTTATGTATTGTAGCTGCTGCCTTAGCCCTCTTATTTTAAAATACCTGGGACCAGTGAAATTATGGTTTAGAAAACAAAGCCTAACACATTGTGATGCTTATGTGCTGTTAATATTCATGGTAAACATCGTAGGTTATATTAAGTTATCTGTGTAAACCTAAGTACAATACTAGAACTGTTAAATTATTTAAATTCATTTAAAGTTACCTATACTCTATACTCTCAGTCACACTAATGTCTTCTTTTACATCAACTTTTTGAAAGCTACGTTTTGTTAGGATAACTGAAGACAAGACTTTAAAAAATTATTCGAATCTGTATTCCTCTAAATTATTTGGAAAATAAGGTTATATTCAAAATAACATCTCTTGGGACTCTACGCTGTATTCAATTAATATATCTATGGTAAAGGCAGTCTTAAATATCAGTGTCCTGATCTTGCTTTTCAGTCGCTGATCCTCCTGGCCTGGGGAGATTTCATAACTTCATTTAGATTTAATTTATGGAGAGAAAGTCAACTGAAAAATGTTGATTATCTGGTGATCAAATTTTATGCATTAGATTGCTTTGAGGAGTATACTTTTGGCATCTACTGTTGAAGAATTTTTTAAGAACAAAGCAAAAAATATCCTACAAGATAAAACTAAGATTCTTTCTTGTGATGCTGATGTGTTAGAACAATATTTTTATGTGGCTCAAATAATATGAAATGTTTTTAATCTCACATTTCCACACATAATTTTGTTTTCTCTGTTTGCCTCAGTTTTCAGAATGACCAGAGTAGAGGAATAGAAACAAAGAAAACAGGGAGCTTAGGAAAATTGTAGCTTTTTTTTTTCCTGTTATTAAAAAAAAAATTGGAGAAGTAATTTCAGTTAAAATCAGAGGATCGCATCCCTCTTTTTTTGCTATTTAGTGTGTCAGAAATCTGGATTTTGAACATCTCAGTTATTTCTGCTTAACTTGAAGGGGAGTTGCAAGAGGTAAGTCACCGAGGTCATGTGCCACTTGGCTCCAGCAACAATAGCCTTTCTTTAGAAAGCATTGTCCATTTCAGCTATTCACTTGCACATCATCATTCTGAAGCCCTGCAAGAGGGTGAAAGACTGAAAGACTGATACTGTGGCCAGAGTGAACACCAGTGTTTGAAAGCAACAGTTGTACTTCAGATCCATTTCAGTTTGTTGAAAGGAGTAGGAGGAAGGGAACCATATTACAAAATGTGTGTATTCCAGAGGCCTTCTATTTCTGGACTTGGATGGAAAACAGTGCTACATATCGACTGGCCTGAAGTAGTAGAAGGGACTGTTCAGCCCTAATGCAAAACAGAATGGATAACACAGGTTCAAAAGTGGTGTCTGTTTAAGAAATTGCAAATTCTTAATTGGAAAAGTAACCTGATGTAAAATATGTCTTCATTATCTGAACAATACTGTAAGTTACACAAAATTTCTACCCTCTGTATTCAACCTAATTTAAAGGAAAAAATGTGGAAGCTGACTGGTTGAATCATCACCATACAGCCTCCATCCTGCACACTTGTTTTGCTTGCCTGGCTCTCCTCCTTACTTCCCATTCATTTATAAAGGACTAGCAAAGATGAGAAGGGTGAAATGTTTTTTAATTGATTTGTCTATGAAATGTTTACAACAAAAGAAGAAATGCAAAGAAGAGAAGTAGAAATTGCTGTGTATCTTAAGCGTAAGCATCAGTTGTTCTTTGGCTGCTCTGGTGTATGTTAAATGAATGTTCTTGTACCAAGACAGCAGTTTTTCCGTATTAGAACTGTTGGTTCAAAATTCTTGAACTGTGAAAGCCTCTGAAGCATTCTCTGAAAACCCAGTCTTAGAAAATGAATTCTGTAGAAGGAAGGATGGTATTAAAGAGGCCTGAGAAACCTACGCTACTGGGGCTGATTGAGAGCAAACTTGAAACTAGTTGCTTACTGAGAAGTTTGCTTAATAGGCCATAGGCCTGCTTCATTCAAGAGGAGAGAAGCAGAAATGAAATGGCACAAGTGTCATTTCAAGGATGGAGGAAGGAGCAGATTTTCTGTTTCTGTTTCGCACACGTCTTGTGGATAAGGCGTAGTAAGGCCTGTGAGGCCTTCTTATCTGAAGGGCAGTACTGATCTTTTGAAAGTTAGCGAATCCACCAGCTGTTTGTGAGATAAAGCAAGAAGTTTTACTGAGAACAGAGGTAGGGTGTTTCCTAGTTTGTTCTGTTGAATACTGTATGTCTTCCTCTCTCAATGGTGATGTGAATTAGAAATGGCTTGGGGAAGTTGAGGCCTTACAGGTCTGTCCAGCTGCTGACTGCTCCAAGTAAAAGGTTGAGTTTTTGAATGCTTGTGCACCTAGGTCTTAACCATTTAAAACTTTTCTGTTTTGTTTTGTAGCAGCATCTATTTCAAATATATTTCCATAAATATCCCAGTGGCACCTTCGAGTAAGGAAAATGTGGTAGCTTTTAGTATTATAACTTCTTGTGTGTGTATGTCTACAGATAGGTAAGTGTGTATTTAGACTACAAGACTATAGATTTTTTTCAGTTCAAGTATACCAGGAGAGAAAAAGAAAAATAAATTAGTTTAAAATTTAATTTAAAAAAAAAAATCTATGAGGCTTCCATTTGGGCATACAATTATATGCTGCTTTGTTATGAAATATAAATTCATTCGGTTAGGCTGCCCATATCTACATGGTTTGAGCAGAAAAGAATGGTTTTTAAGAGGTAAGTTTATGAAGACTGAGTCTCTCTTTACAGATGAAACTTTTGGACTTGACTGATTTTTGTTCATTGATGAGTTTTCTTATAGAAGAGGGAAATATCACTAATTTGTGCCACTTACAACTAAAGAAATATAAGGAAGGGGAATACAGAAATATCTTGCTGTACACTTAACCCTTTTATGTTCTTTGTTAAGAGATATGCTGCATTTTATATACTCAATTATGAACTTTTATTCTGGAATAGCTGTGAGGAAAGCTGTCTCGAGATTTTCACATGATTGAGCTGATTTTCATGTGAGGTCCTGCTTTGTATCTATCTTTCCAGTAGGTTTTGACTGCTTTACGAAGAAGTTAAGCAAGGCAGTAAAACCTTGGATTCATACACCAAATCCTCTTGCCTTCCAGGCCTCACACCTCTGTCAGTTGAACATACGAGCCTGTGAAGTTGTATCGTCTTTGAGTTGTCTGAAACAATTCTTAACTGCTGTACAGATTTCTGAGATGAAGTTGTAAATCAAAATATGTTATAGTGAACTCAGGCCTTGTGCAAAATATTTAATATTTGTTTATTTGTCTAATTGTACAGTCTCTGTACTAGTGGCAATTTTATGTTTTGATTGTAAAACATGAAGACCCTCATTTATAAAGTAGTGTTATTGTAGTGTCAGCTGTGATTCATGATTAGAACTGTCATAGCATGGCATTGGTGTATCTCCAATTTAATGGACAGCTCTTCAAAAACAAATTTATTCTTGTATCAACTTTTAGATGAGTTACTTAAAATATGTAAAAGGTACAGTGACCGTTTTGAGAAATTCTTTTCACTTTGTACTGTGAATGAGGTTGCCTATGGAAATAAATGAACTTTTCATACATTTGTGTTGGAAGATAATTTTATTTTAAATCTCCATAAAATATTAACTTCTGTGGAGAACTTTATCATTTTATATTTTATTTGAATTATAGTTTATAGCACATAAGTTTATTTCTTAAAGTGGTTCCTGTGAAATTTGATCATATATTTCCCTTGTGGAAAGAATGAAAGTTGTGGGGAAGAACTGACAGATAGGATATCTCTGACATTAACATTTACTTTTTCTGAAAGCACGCTAAGACTGTGTTTGAAGTTGGCGTTCTGATGCCACATAAATTTTTGTTTTCATTGTTCATTTCGTAAAAAACATCACTGACTTTGGACCTGGGTTTCAGGATATGCTGCACTGTCAGGCTCTTGAGTTTACCAGCACTTTGAAGGAAGGTAGCGTTCAGATTTTTCAATGACATTAATTGATCAAGTATGAGATGTCAGATCTCATCTGCTTTAGAAGGATCATTCTTGGCTGGGGCTGGTAAGAGAGGAAAGTACAGCAGGGAGGACAGCCTTCTTGTATGCCAGATTTCATTCACTGGTCATAGGTGAGAAGAGAGTGAAGTTCCAGTGAAGGTAAACTCAATGGCACCCCACAGTGAAAATTGCAGTCATGATCTCTGACGTGTCTTCTACTGTCCTAATGTTCTCTTCATCCCCTCTGTTTCTAGGCCTTGACTGGATCCGTAACTATTGTCTGTATATTGAGCAGGAAAGTGCTGTAATCCAGATGTTCTGGGTTGATTTGCAGTGGCTTAGAAATCACAATTTCATGAATTCTTTCATGAATGCAGCTAACCTATGTGTCAAACAGGAAACACTGAAGATCTTTGCATTTTATTGTTCGTTGCCTGGAACACTGATGTTGGCAGCTATGTCTCCACTTCATCCCTTTATTCAGTATCTCTAGTCCCTCCCTTTGAGAATATAGTACACCAAAGCTTTAGATTAATCATTCTTATGTCGGTGTTCATAGAGCTGTGCTACCCTATCAAGTTTGCAGCTGTGAGGAATGCAAGGGGTAAGAAATGAGCAGCCTGTGGTGAGTTATGCAAGAAGTGTCTCACTTGATACTCTTCTCCTGCTGCTAGATACAAATGTGCTTTTACTTGGGATCTCTGAAGCTCCCTGCACTCACATCACTACCTGGAGAGAACTGCAGTTGCTCAGTAGATTGGGAACTGGCTCCTAGTGTGAGAAAGCATTTTCCTACCCGTGCACAAGATCATCAACAGCTAAATAAATATTAGCTATTCAGTATTTTTATAAGTAATTTACAATATGTTGTAAGCATGTATCTGAGTAACTTAAAGGAAAAAGCTTTCTAAAAATATCAGAGCAGTTCCTCACTGGCAACGACAGGCTTTAAAGGTTTTAAGAGATCTTAACTTTCCAAACGACCTGTAAAATACAATAAAACTACCATAAGGTGTCACTATAACCCAAGCAACTTTCAAGTAAATTGCAAATGTTACAGCAATATACCCCCTGTGTAAGGTGCAAGAAAATACCATTCTATTAGCAGTTTCCAGTAAAGAAAACTCTTTCTTTCATTAATTATTGATTTGCTGTTAACATCCCCAGTCTCTGTTTCTTCACAGAAGAAGGGAAGGGACCTCTGGAGGTCATCACATCCAACACCATTGCTACAGCAGGTCCCTATGGGAGGTTACTTAAGAGAGTTTCCAGGCAGGTTTTGAGTATCTCCAGATATTAGATATACTCTTTTTCTTGGTTTTATTTACTGTACCTGTAGTTATGATTTATGTTGCGAATAAAATGACTGAAAGATATATATATATATTATTATAAAATATACATACATCATAAAATGTCAACTGTGAATTTTATTAATTAGGAAATGACTGGGTACAGACCACTGCAGTCCCCTCCACTGAAGGAGTTGACCATCAGCAGGAGTCATCAGAGCATTCTTGTTCCTTGTGCACAGAGCTCTGTGCTCTGGAGAAGTGCCACATTACAACTCTTGCCTCTCGCTGTGAGAGTTTTATTTGCACTACTTAATCCTTTGCCTCCTGAGGTGAACTGATAATTTCAGCTTTGAATAACTTTAATTCTGTCTGAAAAGAGGAAAGCAAAATATATCCATTAGGGATATATTAAGGATAAGGACTCTCATGCTTTCTAATCTATGCTCTTAAGATTTCTTGAAGCACCTAGTGTGACTCTTAGCTTTGTGTCCTACCACTACAAAGTACATGTGATAATTGTGTCTGTTATTCTGTTCCCTATAATTTTTGAGCCTATCTCAACACTTTTTAGTGGAGTTGAAATTTCCAGGATCTTAAGTTGCTGCATTATTTCAAGCAATCAGCAGTAGGGTAGCACACACTTGATAAGATACCAACACATCTCTGAGACAGCTTTTAAAAAAGGTCTTGTCTGTGAGAAGAGCATTATCAAACTTGCTCTGCTTTAGATTTAACCAGGTTTACCAAAATGATGTTTCTCCAGAGGAATAACAAGAGTGATCCAATGAGCAGCTCACAAGCACCAGGGACGTGATCACACGGCCTGAAACAGAGAAGAAACAGATTAAAAATTAATGGTGTTTTCCTGGTGTGCCTGGGACTGGCCAGGCTGTAGGACTGGAGGACCCCAGCAGCCTTTGGGCAAGGTTGACCTGAAGGGAAAGAGTTGTATGCTAATTATGCAGACACCAGATAGTTAAATTGACTTTCCTAGGGTCTCCTCATTGTTTTGTTTCTGGTTTACAGGCCTTCGTAGAAATGTTTGCCTGTAAGATTATGTCAGGGACAACAGACAACAGAGGTGTGCCTTTTAAATGACACCTGTGTATGTAAAGTCTATACTATCTCGGTCACACTGAAAGCAGTAGCAAAATTATCCCCTTAACTGTGATAGATTTTACCCTAACCATTATTTTGAGAAGTCAGAAGCAGTATAAAGATGATTTTTCTAGGCTTTTCAATAAAAGAAACAGCTCTAACAAAGTAGCCTGCAGGTGTACATTTACTTACCCACATACAGCTGTGAATTACGTTTCCTGCTAGCTCTGATGTTTTCTTGCCTGGCATTCTTGAGAGGATGCTGCCATCCTGAATCCAGCTATGTGCCTTCAGTGCACAGTTATGGTCAGAGTGGTGCACTTGATCAGTGTCTGAGTTTTTTTACAACTCATTTTATTCTTGAGCACCCAAGGTAATGATAGCTTGTGAGCCCCAGCAGTTGTTGTCTGCATGCTGGTTTTATGTCTCTAAAATACAGTTTTAATATAGCCTTGCAAGAGCCCTTTGGTGATATGAGTCTGTAGTTCCAGTTATAACTACAATCTGTATGCATCCAGGAGTAGTTTCAATTTTACAAAATATTTATTTGCATATGCAAACCTGGGTTGTGCTCCATCTGAGCACCATACAGGGATTGCACAGAGGTGGCAATTGCCTCATCCAGTGCATCCTTTGGTGGGAGCTGTGTCCATCAGGAGCAGGGCCCTTCAGAACTCCTTGGACCTGCATCAGAGCAGCTGCTTGGAATCAGGGTCTTTTGCCACCCTTTGAACCCAGAGAGGGGGAAGAAATAAGCAGTGCTACTCCTGTCTAGCAGCCTCCCTGCCGGAAAGTGAGTTAGCAACACCGTTGCTTTAAGCCTTGGGGAAAAGGTTAGGAAATTGCAAACTGGCCACTATTGTGGCACATCAGAACTGCAGGCAGTGGAAGGATTGCAAACTGTAAAGGGTAGGGAGAGGTGACAACCGCTGCGAGAAATGGACAGTTATGCTAGAGGTAAGGTATGCAACACAGAAGCAGAGAATGGTTTGAGTTGAAAGGGATCTTAACGCTCACCCAGTTCCAAACCCCTGTCATGGGCAGGGCTGCCACCCACCAGATCAGGCTGCACAGGGCCCCATCCAAACTGGCCTTGGGAACCTTCAAGGATGGGGAGAGAGCATTGATGCCCATGAGGGGAATGTACTCACTCACTTGATACAAAGCTCTGGGGAAGCTGCTTGAAAGATTTCCAACTGCATGAAAGACAGACTTCACACTAAATGCAACTAATGTGTGTGCGGATAGGTGAATAAGGCATTAAATATAAAGCACAGCTCCGTTCTGGTGTGTGCTCCCTTTAACTGAAGCAGGACCAGAAGACCAGGGATGGGGACAAATTAAAAGCTTCTGCTCTACAGCTGCTGGAAAGATGGATTGAACACCACTTGTCAAGATGAGCAAGCTCCCTTATAAGGCAAATACATATTTGCTGAAATGCAAGACAATTTCATTATATGCTCCTACAAGCGTACGTCTCTACAAATATTCATATTTTGTTTTCTGGATCCCCTTTGAAAACTGGAGGCCCAGCTTTGCTGTGTACAGGTGATTGCACTGGGCCCACGTTCCTTCCCAAAGCGATGACCTTGCTGCTCTCCCACAGGTGCATGGGTGGCAATGCTAGGAGAAGGCCTTGCAGCCTCACTGCCTCTTTGCTCGCTGTGGGAGGGCTGTCTTCTAGACCCAGTGTGCAGGTTACCTGTGCTGAACCTGGAGTTCACAAAGGCTGCTGTAGAGCATGTCAATTATTCAAGAGGCAGAAAGAAACAGTAACCAGTTCTGCAGCAAGAGAGATTCCAGCTAAGTAAAGCCTCCCCAGTTCCCAAGCTCTCCTCTCCCTGATGAGTGAGGCCTGCTTTGTTTGACTCCAGCCAACATGAAGCTTGATGAGGCAGCATTTTCACAGGAGTTTGCATGAAATTCTTCTTCCCCTTGCCAGGAAAGGCATGTTGCCATCACAAATTCAGGCTGAGTTGAAATGGTTCACCTTTTTTGATTGCGCTATGTATTGAAAATACACTGCATTTAATTCACGGTCACTCTTTCACTGCTTGATTGGGCTAGGTGATCTCAGCAGTCTTTTCTGACCTGAGCGATTCTCTGAGTCAAACAGCACTGTGGCAGTCCCTCTCTGTGCTTGTCAGCCCAAGGGCCTGGCAGCATCCATAATTAATGCCAGGGCCGGGACGGAGACCATGGGCTCTTCAGCAGATGCAGGGGGCAGTGGCCCATCTGGGTTGGCGTAAATAGAGAATGGGAACTGCAGCCTCCCTTCACCTTGCTGCAGAAAGGGCTCATAAATGTTTAATAGACTTCTTGCCTTTGCTGTAGATGAGGTCCTGCTACTGAACTGGTGTGGCCTGAGGACAGGTATTGTGCCTGTTACTATAGCACCACCTCGCACAGCTCTCAGTGTGGAAGGAGGGAGGGAGGGAGGGAGGCAGGCAGGGAGGACGAGCCCTGGCGAGGCAGCGTGAGGTGCACAGATGCACGGTTGAGCTGCTGCAAGTGTGCTGCCGAGACCCTGAGCGCTGCCAGAGGGTTCCAGACCACGGCTCTCCTGAACTGGCCTGCTGGCTTGGGAAGATCTGCTCTGAATTCTTCTTTCTGTCTTCCTTTCTTGAGCAACTGGTTGTTATTTTAGGGGTCACCAAGGGGACTGGCGCCGGCTCCTGAGTCTGGCATCGGGAAATATGACAGCAGAAGTGAGCGCTTGTTAACGTCAGGGATTTCCTGAGGAAAAAGGACAAAATGCCTTTCAAAGGGTTCAATTCGCTGAAGGAAAGATTTTTTAACCCAGGAAAGGAAGAGGTGAAGAACACCGTTAGCGACTCACTGGGGAATCTGCGAAGGTAAAATCTGATAGCAAATTCCTAGCGAGATCCATCGGTTACATTGCTTAAAGAGAAATGAAGGATCAAAAAATATCTGAATATTAAACAGTTTAGAGTTGCAAATTACTGAGTCCTCGTAGTGTGAGACGCCCTGCTGTGCAAAGCAAACTGCACCAGAGGAGCGGCGTGGAACAGCATGTGGCTGCAGATAAGAGAATATTTATATCGAGCAAAAGAGAGGTGAAGATGTGGGAGAAGTCAGCTCGACCTCTTCTTCTCCCACAAAAATAAGTTATAAGATACTGTTCTGATGTTACAAAGTGCATGAAAAAGGCTTTTAATTAAGAAAACCCCTTTGTGGTTAAATGTGAGTCATTCTGTTTTAACTTGCATGAGAAAAACTGATGATTTAATGGGAACTAACGGTCCCAAATTATGTCACTCTGCAAATCAGATTTAACATTCCTAAATTACTGAGGAATTCTGGAGAATCTTTTTTCTCTCTTACTAACACAGGAAGAGAAAACAAATAGAAATAAAATACCAAGTTCAGCTGTGTGTGTGCATGCGTGTGTGTGCTTATTGAGAGTAATGAAGGAAAACAGGAGAAGCTGCTGTTTGTTTGCATAAAGAGTATTAAGTATTTATAACTTAATCCGGTGGTTTATGACACAGTAAACCAAGATTTTTGGTATGGGATAAATGAAAGCACAGTGCAACAAATGACTGGTTTGGTCAACGAGACTGTTGGTTGAAAGGGAAGCTTATTTCTATTGGAGTGGTTACTGGTAGCACTGAGATGTGCAATGGACAGCTGAGAGCCAGGAAGCACGGCAGCATTGCTGGCATACTTCATGTTAAGTGTTATTCATCTTTGCAGAGGTCAGGACACCATTTGAATGCTACATCTTTTTAGTGTTTTGATTTTCTTTTGCATGTAACCACTTACTTTCTTTTGGGAAAGTTATTTTGAGTCAGGATACAGTTCTTGGCACATCTGAATATGCATTTGATCACAAGAAAATGTACAATAATTCACAGGTATTGTACTACATTGTGTTCATACAGGAAAATATGCATGTATACTTCGGTGGAAGTTACTAATATTCACCATTATGTTTCTAGTTGCACTGTTCCTATACCACCTGAATGGAGTATCTTCTTCCACACAGTTCTGAGGAGCTGTCCATTCAGTCACACATTCTAAGTACTATGGCCTTCCTTTGCTAACTTACACAAATACCTTCAGGGTTTGTACCTACTGAGTACTTACTGTACCAGTAAGGAAGGTTTGCCATCTGCCTGTGGCACACAGGCTCTGGATGGTCTGGATTGCTCTCCTCTTGTAGCCATGCATCAGGGCTGCCCTGCTAATAGCACTGATACCTAACTTCAGCAGCATTGCTGCTCAATCAGAGCAGAACAGACCATAGAATGGCCTGGGTTGAAAAGGGCCACAATGATCATCTAGTTTCAATCCCCCTGCTACGTGCAGGGTCGCCAACCACCAGACCAGGCTGCCCAGAGCCACATCCAGCCTGGCCTTGAATGCCTCCAGGGATGGGGCATCCATAACCTCTCTGGGCAACCTGTTCCAGTGCGAACAGATCTGAGCTGACATATAAGAAAGTTTGCTGAACTTCCTCATTTTCTGTGTTAAACACAGGTATGCCTGTTCCTTTCCTAGGTGCACTGGTCAATGGAGGAAATACTCCAAACAATGCAAGTTTTCTTACTGTGTCTATAATCAGACCCAAGCAAGAACTGCTGCAAGTTTAGCAGTCTCTTAGGAAATAGGCAGTCACATTCAAAGTCTTCTGAAGGAAACATGCATGCATTTAACTTGAAGTTAACTCTCCACAGCGTAGCCTATAAAAAAGAGCATTTGCTTATTTATTGTGTGGTGGTACATGTGGTACACGTGTGTATTTACCACTTGTGACCCCAGGTTTGCTAACTGACTCTAATATGTTGTAAACCAACAAAGAATTACTTCTCACATTTATAGGTGGTTAGTTGTATTAGCAAAGGTCAGGTCTATGAGGATGTTACTGGCTGTAGTAACCAGCAAAATGGCTAGAAAAAGTACTTTCAGCTCTGATAAATATGATCATATATCTACATCTTCCTCCTACCTGTCATCAAACAAGAGAGAAGATCCAGCAACTGGTGTCTGGCAAGACCATCTGCCAGGTCCTGTCTTCACAGCAGTTGCTTGAAGATTGATAAGTTCTGATGCTCAAGCATGTGACAGAAGTGACACACTGCCTCCCCATGGGTGGGTAGCAGCCTCCAAATATTTTGTGGGTGCTGCAAAACAGGACTCTGCCCCCAGGAGTTTACCTTGGGGGTAGCTGAGGTGCAGGTGGGGGGTAAAGGGAGTGGAACAGGAGAGACCAACGAAGTGTCCTGACTCTGGGCAGTTTCATTTGCAGTATCTCAGAGAAATATCCAATTGTTTTTTGAGTACCACCAGCTGGAATAAATTCAGCAGATGCAAAATGGAACTTGTTCTTAATTAGTTAAATACAGCAGGGCAGCAAAGAAAATCGATTTGGAGGATTGAAGGCCTGGGTGCATAATGCTGAAGCTCTGAAAACACTTCTAAGTTTCCCAGAAGAGAAAACTTTCTGCAGGACTTCTTGACAGGTACAAACACTTTTGGCCATCTGTGTGCTCAGTGTATGCAAAGAATAAGTGTGAATTCAAGCAAAATCTTGGGCTCTTCTGCTCTTGAGGATTTCAGGAGTCCTTGGTCAGTCAGTGACAGGAGTGGGCTTACCACAGAACTGGAAGGAGGTGAACAGGTTCACCTGCCAGTAACAACATTGTTAATGTGAGAATTAACATGGGCTGTGTCACACAGCTGCTGTCTGTAGTCTGGGCCCTGCTAGGTGTAGCACCTGCAGACTGCCCTTAATGAATTCGACATCCCAGCCCACTAAAAACTGCAACTTGAAGCTGCTCCATCTACCCTTGTGTTGGACAGGGCTTTTCTGCCTGGAACACTGTGGTACTGTAACAATTGGAGGACTTGCTACGGACAATTATTACACACGCAAATCTGCAGAGTAGATGAGATCTCAGACGATTGTATCTGCCTTTGGATAAATAATATTTTTCAATAGCCAGTGTGTAGGATTCTGAAATTACATCAGGATCTTCAATAATTGTGTGTGGTGACTGCTAATGTATGTGTGGGTGTGAAGTTTGAGCACCTATGGATGCTGCTGGCTATGAAAGTCTGTAGTGTGGTAGAAATAATTTGAGAAAGCATTTTAATTCATGGCAGGCATTAATGTTTTCCCATTCTTGTAGAATCCATGTGGTTTTAATCAAATTAAATGAAATAATAGACGAGGGCTGCTCCAAAAATAATGCTTCCTATTTTATTCTATTGGGCCACAATGCCACAGGTGAATGTTGATGGTATGGCAGTAGAGGCTGAACCTTCCTGCCAATATTCCTTTACGTTCTGTTGCCATGCAATAGATGGCAGCAGAGGGGCAGTCTGACAGAATGACATCTGATGTGGAAGAGTGGATGAAGCAAAAGTGCATAGGTGGATTGTTTAGTGTGGAAAACATTGCACCTACTGATATTCATTGATGCTGGCTGAATGCTTATGGAGAAGGAACAGTTGATCTAGGCACAGTGAAAGCTGGACTGTGTGAGCAATGTTTTCCTAGCAATGATGTCATGATAGCAGCTGTAAAGTCACCTCTGCTGGTACAGATTTTCACAAGTACAGCATGCAGGCTTTTGTTCATGGCTGGTGAAAGTGCATTTCTAATGATGGTGACTATGCTGAAAAATAGTGTTTTATAGTTGATAATTTTCTCTATCAGATGGTGTTATTATGCTCTTTGTATCAGTTGTAGTTTCCACAGAAATAAATAGGAGGCATTACTTTCAGCGCAACATGCACAGTTCTATCCCACTTATATAATTAGAAGAACAACTACTTTCTATGCTAAATCACATAAATCACAGATTGGTAAATGTGTATGTGTTCTATGAATTTTATTTATGACTGATTTACTTTAAAAACTTCTATTCTTCCAAAACTTTGCATCAGCGAGAGTTAAAGCCCTTCAGTGAAGAAGAGAAGAAACTTCAGATGCAGAAATGTTACATGGGGTAGTTATGATATTTGGGTATGGAATATGTGTAGATACCTTCAAATAGCCAAGATGTCCTTATGTGCCAACAGCAGAGATATAAATAACAAACAAACATATTCCCATCCAGCAAAATGCTCTCCAGCACTGTTCAAATAATTAAAGAGAAGACTGTTTCTGAACAGCTCTCTTCTAAGTTATTAGTGTAAAACAAGGAAAATTTCAGTGGCACTGCCAAAAGATACTGATCAACTGGAAGATGTATTTCTCATCCTTTATGGATTTGTCGTACATTCATTCTACGTCTTCACTGTTCAGGCCAAAATGCAAGGTGGAACACAGACTCTGTGAATGCTTGCACTGCTTACACTTTGCTCCAGCTTCATTTTTGGATTGCTGTTGCAAAACTGTTTTCTCTGAGACACGTGCTATAGTAGGAGGGTTAATGTTAAGCTTTCAAAATACTAAGTATTCTGTGATAATCTGAGGTCATGAATCAGCTCTCAATCTGCTTTTATTAAAGAGTGGTTGTATGCAATAGCAAAACAATTAATTTCACTGCAGAAGCAATGTTGGACCATAGTGTTCATCCTCCTGCATCAATGCTCCCAACAGTGAATTTGGAGTATAAGGATGTTTTCATGCCTATGTGAATTGACAGCTTGCTGAAAGCATCCAGAGAGGAACAGATGTTTTTGCTTTGGATGATGTGTCTGATCTTTGCCAGCCGCCCAAAAATGATGTACCAATTAAAGTGTAATCTCTCTCATATAAACAGAGCGGTAAAAGTACAAAAAAAAGAAGAAAAAAAAAAGAGGAATTATGCTTTAATTCATTCAGTATCTGAGATTATGCTGGAGTAAGTCAATAACTTCACTTTTTTTTTAGTTTGTTAATAGATCTTTTGAGTTAACAATAGCTCTAGAAATAATTATTTAATTTTCTTTTCTCTTCCTGCCTTCTTCATTTTTGACATTTTGTGTGGTTTACATTGGCTGACATGAGCTCACAGAGGAAGGAAAAGACAGGGTCTTCCTTTTAAAGTGCCTGCCTGTGTTTCTGTCTGTACTCTCATTTCGCCAACAATGCTGTCTCTTTGCCAATGGATTGCAAGACCTCAGTCACCTTCAACAACACCATAGTCCTATCATGTTTCCTTTGTTACCTTGCTTAAACGCGAAGTATTCACTCCAGTCTAAAGCAAGCCAATTGAACTTTGCAGTTAGCACTTCTTTGAGTGGGGGGTTAAACCATATAACCATCTCAATTCTGGTATTTCTTGGAAATGCAAACTGATGTATTCTAACATGCTTTTTTTTCTTGTCGCTGAGAGTAAAGCTGGATTAACAGTTGTATTATACAACGTAAAAATGAATAATATAGCAAATGATGCAACTGAAGCTAGAAATGAAGATCTGTAGCTAGAAATGCTAACAATTTAAAATGAAATTTGCTATTTAAATCCACATGCAGCAGCCCAGGAAGCTACAGATACCATCTGTATTTGCAAAACCTTGAATATGGAATACCATCCATTAGGTTATGGGCAGTATATTAGACATACAGCAATTGGAGAGAGCTGTGATTAAACAAAAAACTATTCTCTTGAAAGACCAAGCCAACCACTGTGTAGGTTGCCAGGTGTAGCCCATCCATACATGCTCTGGAAATATTTTTTAATAGCTGATTATTATATGGAAGACTGAAGTGCATTAGATTTCAGATACATTTCAGACCAGATGTGTGAAAGAAGGAAATAAGTTACTCCTTATCAGGAAAGAATGAATTAAATCATTTCATAATCTTATACACCAAGCTGGGCCTCTTTTATATTAAGTATGTGCTCATATTTAGCTAGTAGTGAGAGCACCTCCATGGTGGACACAAAAGAAGCTGGATCCTGCACCCACTGCTTCACAGCAGTGCCAAAACTAAAAGGCTTCCTAACACAGCTGCTGATCAAGGCTTTCCTTTAGAGAATACTTAACCCTAATCTTGCAGGTGGAGTTCAGAGGGCAGTCATGCATTCAGAGCTAATTGTGTGCTTAATTGTTTTGGCATGTTGGAAAGCCTGTCTACTGCATTTAAAACAAAGGCATTAGAAATTAATGTTAGGAAAGGAAGTGTTTAGCTCTAGTTTAATGGTGTGTCTTCAGTTCCTACTGATCTCATCTTTCCTACCATTCCCCATTCCTATAGCACACGGTGTCGGTATTTCCAATCAAACTGGGAGACCAAATCAATTTTTAATTGCTTTACCGCAGGAAAATACTTTCGTAAGTGCAGGATATAGCATTGGGCAACTGTTGTACTGATGAGACCATTTGTATTATAAGATGCTGCTACAAAGTATGGCTTGGGCTGATGGCAGCAGCTGTTTGCCCTTCATGGGCCCTCCCTTTCCCTGCTGGTGGTGCAGGGATCTAGTGAAAGCAGGCTGACATGCATGGGTATCACTTGCTCCTATTCCTAAGTAAACAGAGAAGTCCGTGTCTCTGGACCTTCCCTCTATATACTCCCCACTTGCACTGCAGTGCCCACACAAAATTTGCTCCCAGTTGAAGCCTCTGCTGCTGAGAGGCAGTGAGCAGAAAGGTGCTTAATTTTCGTATCTCACTGAATGTTAATTATTTTAAAGAAAAGGGTAGAATGCTCAACAACAGGAGCTAAGCTTTGGAATGAGCTAACTTCTTGTGGAGAGTGCTGTTTCAGAGCAGAGAGGTTACTTATCAAATCCCTTTGGACAGAGTGAGCCTGGGCCTGGCTCTTAGAATTATAGAATGGGTTGGATTGGAAGGAACCTGAAAGATCATCTGGTTCCAATCCCTCTACCAAAGGCAGGGTTGCTGATCACTTCATGAGGGTACCAGGTCAGGCTGCCCAGGGCCTCATCCAGGTTAGGCTTTAACTCCTTCTGGGATGGGGTACCCACAGCTTCTCTAGACAGCCTGTGCCAGGGCTTCACTGTCCTCTCAGGGAAAAATTTCCCCCAACATTTAATCTAAATCCGAGAAAAAACACACTTCATGCTGTATTTGCCCTTTCCTTGAAACCTGCTGCCAGTCTGTTCAGTGGATCTAATTAGAAGTTAAGATGGATTTCTTCATGTGTATGTATTGTTAACAACCAGCAGGATTTATCACAGCAGAGCTCATCAGACCTTTCATAACCATGCTTGTGAAAAGCCCACAAGCACTTCTGTGCAAGCTGTCTAGCCAAATGTCCAGGATTTTGGAACTTCGGGGGTTGTTCGTGACAAAAAGACAGGCTGTATGTGCCCAGCGTGATCTCATCACAGCAGCAAGAGGCAAACCCTTCACGCAGAGGTGCCTTAACAGCTGACTGCAGCACCTAATTGTCCATCTATATTTCACAGTGAGGCATTTCCATTTTCTCTTGATTCTTCTGTTTAGGAAAATTGATGGCACCAACATCGAGGAGGATCACATTGAGCTGACAGAAGAGGGGAGGCCTGTGCAGGCCAGCGCCCACAAGCCTCAAGTGTGTGACTGCTACTGCTGTGGACTGCCCAAGCGCTACATCATCGCCATCATGAGCGGCCTGGGCTTTTGCATTTCCTTTGGAATTCGGTGCAACCTGGGTGTTGCCATCGTGGAAATGGTGAACAATAGTACTGTTTATATTAATGGCAAACCAGAGCTGCAGGTGAGAAGCCATCCTCCTTCTCCTGTTCTGACCAGACTCCTTTGTAGAATTGTCTAAGTGCCACATATCGAAGAACAGTGCATGTGTAGGTCAAAAACTGAGGCAGGAAGACATGCAAGTCTGGATTCCTACAGATGTGTGGGTTCTTTATCCTTATTTAGGTCTCTAAGTCACACAAAAAGTCTGTGAGATATGAGCATTTGCAAAGACATACAGAGAGTAAACAGCAGAAATGAGAACTGAGTTGGCTTGCATGTTTATCAGGTTCCCAGTCTTTCAGTTATAGACAGATGTCGTTTCAATTGCAGAAGCCTTTACTATTTACTATCTTGAAGCCTCATGCTGCTATGGAAGGAATTACTAATTGTTTTGTGTACCACTAATCCCTCTTCAGATTAGTGGATGAATTTCAGGACCTTAAAGTAGTCACTGGCAATAGGCTATGGTTATTTGCAAGTTACTGACAGTGGGAAGTGCTGTCTAGAAGTAATTGGAAATAGGTGCCAAGCTATCTCAAATCTGTGATGGATGGCACGTGCTTCACAGAAGATGCCTACAAACTTTTAAAAATGCACCCAATGAACTGTGGGTTCAAAGCATATCTAAGTTTCTCCAGTTCTGCCTTTGTACAGGGCTGTGTTATCATGTGTACCAGTTCTTGTATGTATAAAATTGACTTGTTGTTGGATTCTGTTATAACAAATTATTCATGGGAATACTGACTCTTACCTGATGTTTTCCCATGCTTCCCTTGAGATAACACCAACAAGTTGTTCTGTCTGGGCATCAGCCACTCTTGATAATGGAATTTGCTCTATGTCTCATGATGTCTGAGCACTTACAAATTAACACTAAGAAACTAAGTAGAAAATCACTAGTAGAAAATTAGATATTTAAAAAATGGAGTTGCAATTCTATATGCTTCCTTCCATACACAGAAAGTAGTATGAACAAGGAGACTACAGAGTCTAGCACTTTAGTTTTCATATTTCTGTCATGTTTTAGGGACAATTTTAGTTCAGATTATAAGACTATCTGTGCTGTGATGCTTAACCACCTTTCCCTGACATGTGATTAGCTCCAGAATAATCATGAAGCAAAACAACGTGGTTTCTCTCTTCTTCAGAATAGCTCTTCTGAATGGAAAGTTCAAGGAGAAAATGTTGACTCTGGCCTTACAATAGTGTGATTATACTGAGTCAAGCCCTGTACTGATGTCCCAGAATGATGGGCAGGAGGGACATCCTGGGTCACCTTTTCTTCAATCCCATATGTTTTTTTTCTGGGTTTTGACAATCCCTCTTCCAAACAGAGTATGTAAAAACAGACTCATCAGAGAAATGCCCTTAATCAGGAAGATCTGAGAAGACTGAAACTATTTGGTATTCAAGGATGACATGTATTGTGAAAGTATTTCCCTTAGCTCTAGAAATCAATGGCTAGGAACTATCTGTGACCGGCCTGGGGGTGATGTTCTATCCAAATCCAACCCTATGACTGGCATCACTTTTTATAAAAGATATCATAGCCAGCTAGCATTAACCTAGCTTTAATTTTAGATTACCTCTTCAGATGTTACTCCTTCCCCTTCTTCCATAAACGTTTTCTGCTTCCATGCTGCTACTTAATGTAGATGCTGGATGGTCAGAATTTTGCTTTGATGAGACAAAGTCCAGCTTGAGCAATCTTGTATAAATGGATGTGGCTACTGAAAGGCAGCAGCTCCTCCTTATAACACCAAGCAGGCCTGAAAACAAAGTCTTCAAGAATAAGCAGCCCAAAGGGAAGCAGTGGCAAGAGCCAAAGATGAAGGGCCAGCGCCAGCTGCCTTTTGGTTGAAACTCTTCTCTTAGTCACCCTGACAGAGCAGAAGCAGTAATTCTACCTACCAATTTGACAGCATTTTGTCATGAATGGGAGAAGATTCAATCTCAGTAACACTAGTGCAAAGAGATTATCTTGATCTGTAGGATGGAGTGACTTCTGTGAGACTTGCAAATAGCATCTACCTCATAATCAGTGTGCTTCATTTTACATTTTTTCTGTTTCTTTTACAGAAAGCCCAGTTCAACTGGGATCCAGAGACAGTGGGACTCATACACGGCTCTTTCTTCTGGGGTTACATCGTGACACAAATTCCAGGAGGGTTCATCGCAAACAAATTGGCTGCTAACAGGTTAGAAAACAATAACCGAAAGAGTTAAGCTTTACAGCCTTACAGATGTCTGTTTTATACTGCTTACTAACACAGTGAACAAACGTGCTAAAAGAACTTGAAGCTGAACTTGCAGCATTTATGTCTATAACCAAAAAAGGAGCTAGACTTCTGTCATGGGTCTGATTTCTGCTTCTTCCATCTGACTTGTTCATCTCAAATGTTTACACATTTGTTGTTTGCTAAACAACAGTGCTTTCTGGAGGACGTTAGGAACACACACCTGATGTTTGAGATAATGCTTGTAGCCTTTGTCTTTCAGCAATTGCTTCAGTGCTTTTTAGCTTAACTTACCAAGTTAATTTTTTCCAAATAAATTTGACTTTTCTCCTTTAAAATTTCCCCATGGATTGAAGTCATCCCATAGAATTTTCCAGAAGTTCAGCCCCAGCTCTGCTCTATCTATAACAAAGAGTTACTCTGAGTTCAATTTGCACTTCTTCAATACTACTAGCAGCCTCAGTTCTTCATCTTTCTACCATATGAGGTGCCTAAGCAGGATACTTTTCATTCTGTTGAATAAGCCAAAAAAATTAGCTAGGTTTAATCATTTGCCCTCTCTTTCCAGTCTTGCCACCAAATTTGGCAGCTGAAGGGATCAAAAACACAGATGTGCTCACTGTTGGCTGAATAATTCAGTATATTATTAATTTGGCTTTTGTTACCTTTTTTTTTTTTTTTTTTTTTTTATGAATAGTAAAATCAACCAAGTATACCATACAGCTCAGCGTATTCTATCAGCTAACTACTTCCTTAGGAATGTATCATGCATATGCACAGGAAGCTATACTTCCATCCCTGTTATACTTTCAGACTCATTTTGATTGTACAATTTGACACCGCATTATAGATTTAATTATGACTGGGTTTGGGATCAGAATCTGCTTGAGAAAGAACACTCCCCTAAAAGATGAACTAAAAGAGTATTCCTGTCTGTAGTAATAGGAGCCACAGATCTAACTGCAGGTTTTTCCTTTATTCTTTGTTCTCCCAACCAGTTTCTGCTTGGGTAGATTCAGCAGCATTTCTCTTTCAGAGGGGTAACATCTGCTTGCTAACACCACAGGGCAGGAAATAGGCAGAGCTGGGGGACAACCTGTCAACCCACCTCCCCTAGAAAGAGAAATGTTTTTGTCTCTCAACTGTGCTCAGTAATGAGTTATATTATTCTGCCCTATTACTGGTGTTACA
The DNA here is from genome assembly GCA_002909625.1 of Bambusicola thoracicus. Classification (NCBI taxonomy): domain Eukaryota; kingdom Metazoa; phylum Chordata; class Aves; order Galliformes; family Phasianidae; genus Bambusicola; species Bambusicola thoracicus. Next base: position 942 of record PPHD01000272.1, on the reverse strand, counting down.
GATTTAGGTATAGAGGGAGTCATTTGTCACATGTTTAAGTCTTGCTCAGCACTTTGGAACCTTGAAAACACATGGAATCCACTCCCCTCTATCTCCCCCCACCATTAATGCAAATAGTTGTGTATAATAATGTGGCATTCAAACAGATCTCAGAACAGAAGAAAATATTAAGTGTTTTACGCTTTTGCATTAAAACCACCTGACACCACATAAGTTACTTTATACATGTCCAAAACTGCTGGAGAAGGCTGTTTTGATGCTAAGTGGCAGCTGGCTATGGATCACGGTGGTGAGGAGAAGAGAATACATCAATGAATTGAAAAGAACTGGTGTATTCTTGTCCATGGCGGAGACCGGCTTCTTTGGGATTGAAGACTGGAAACTGCTGGAAAGATGCCGGCTACTTGCAGAAACACTACCTAGCATCTTAGTAACAAAAGAGTGGCTGGTTCTAACACAGTGTAAATGATGCATTTACAACCTGGGTATGTTAAGAGTTGGCATTAAGTGAAGTAGCAAAGATTGGAAACTCAATCCTCAGAGCTAGCTGGTTGGGTAGTAAAACATGTTCTCCTCCTTATGGCTTATTCATTCTTCCACTTGCTTTATAACTTACATTTCTGCATAATTTGCTGTAGTTCCCTGAGATGGCCAGTAGCACTGTGATAACATAACCAATAACTCTACCTGTAGCAAGCTGGCAGCCCGTGGCTTGGATGGGTACACTCTTGGATGGGTAAGGAACTGGCTGGAGGGCCAGGCTCAGAGAGTGGTGGTGAATGGAGTTAAATCCAGCTGGCGACCGGTCACGAGTGGTGTTCCCCAGGGGTCGGTGCTGGGGCCTGTCCTCTTCAATATCTTTATTGATGACCTGGATGAGGGCATTGAGTGCACCCTCAGTAAGTTCGCAGATGACACCAAATTGGCTGGGAGTGTGGATCT
>PPHD01000271.1:0-79180 GCA_002909625.1 Bambusicola thoracicus | reverse complement strand
AAAAAAAAAAAAAAAAAAAATTAAACCAACAATTTACTTTGTATCAGATGTAGATGTGCTTCTTCATTTACTTCATAATGTTTCTAAATAATTAAAAACATGAAAAAAACATGTTTTGTGAGCAATAGCTATATAGTTATTAATACTCAAATGTTGACACTCAATATATTCGAGGAATCAAAGCATTTAAAATTAAATTTATGGACAAATAATCTCCTGTTGGCACTGCTAATCAACAGCACAAAACATACTAGCAAAATTTAGCACAATACAAAAAAGCAAGTTCCAAATACACATTCAAATCTCATAGTGAAAACTACATTAGACACCTGACAGAAAGCATTACAGAAATAATGCTGTCATTTAATACACAACTTGCTCACTGTTGTGATTTTGGGTCTGGTAAGACGGTATATTTGCAATGATCAAGATTAATTGTAAGTTCAACAAAGTTAGTCATTCTAGTAACTCTAGTAATCAAAGACAACCAAAATAGATTTCTTTTTCTTCCAGTAAGGAAAAGAAGGTGACTTAAGTAAACATGAGTAAAATTTACTGTTTAATAAAAATGGAAAATATGCAATTATTTACAGCAATTTTACAGGTACAAGTAGACCAACAACTAGTAGAAATGTAAGAGCAATTTTCGTTCTCTCCATCCATTACACAAAAAAATTATACCTGAAGGAAGTGGGTATAAAGGTGTAAAGGAAGTGAAAAAGAGTACTAGATATCCAGCAGAAATTCTAGATTTCTCTCCAACCTACAATATACCTCCCAAAGGAGGTAATGAGCCCACACAATTCAGCAAGCCATGGGAGCTTTGGAGTCAGGAACTGGGGAAGGGCTATTTAGATAATAAACATAGAAGCATAGTTCAGCTCCAAGTTAAGTGGCAGAAGACAAGTTCCCCTCAAAAACAAAAAGTTTCTTCAATAAATTTCACCAGAACTTCTATACTGTCACTTTTACATAGACAGTAAGTAATAATTCATGACAAAAAGAACAAATAGGAACACTTTTCAGAAATTTACCTGCATAGTGAAACTTTATACTGAAAAATCATTTTGAATGAAGTCTTTTCTGTGGCAGCGTATAGCACAAGTACCACATTTTATTTCTCATGAACAATTAAAATACTTTCTGTGCATGGAGAACATACTTCTTTTTGCAGATTATTTTCAATTTTCACATGATTATTTATTCAGTGTTAATATCTATCATTATACATTTCATAAGTTACAGTCCTCCATTGTTCTACAATCTAATTAATTTTAGCACTCACTCTTAGCATACTTTGTGGTAAAAAGAACATTCATTATGTTCTCTTTTGAATAAATTCACAGCTTCACAGCAGTTGAAGTACTGTTGAGTGACTGATATTAAAGGATTTCAATTTTAAAAAGTTCATAACCAGCATACTGGGTATAATCCAAAAGAAAAATATTTGAGTCCAGATTACATAGTTATAATCCCTGTCCCATGACAAACATATAACATACCTACTTTTTATTTTCCTCATTTAATTTGGTTTGTATTACTTTATAAATTTATCTATAAGCAAAACACATACATTTAAGCAATATCAAGGACACTAGGGAATTTTTTCTTCGTAGCACTGGGAATCATGCAGCACTGGGAACGCTATTTAAGGAAATGTCCAACTGGAATAATATACAGCTTCTCAGCAATCTACCACATGGGGAATCAAATAATCAAACCCAGAGTTTTGTCAAAATGCAGAGAAATTTATATTTCGATTCTGTATAAGAGAAAAGCTTGGTTTGGCATTGATAATTGGCATTATCAATATTATATATTTATTCACAAATAGTAATTGAATGTTTACTGGACTATCAGGGGAGAATTTTTTTTGCTTCAAGATGTTGATTTCTTGGGAAAATATCACTAGCTAGGAATTATGTAGGGGTAGGGAGGTATAGTTTAAGGAAGATTTGTAGCTTTCCAAAACTATAATGAATTGATTGCAAAAAGAGAGAAAGTATTTCCTGTTCATCAATTTATTCTTCATATAGACAAGACTGTTCTTATAAAAACTAAATGTAAAAAAAATCCATTTGAGAATTTTCATTTCTTAAGAACATAAGCATAAGAAAGAATGCTAATATAGATAATTACGATGTATTGCACAGAACATGAAATCTTATTAAATCAATATATATTTTTCAGAAAAAAACTGAAATAAAACATCAATGTTTTGTTTAACTGCAGCAAAGATTTCTTCAAGGAAGCACTTAATAGCATGAGTGAGAAAGTAACTTCTGCAGTGTCTGAGGGCAATGAGGATTAGTAACTGTCAGATTACAGAATATGTAAAAAAACATAACTCCATTACATTATTTCCTGAAACTTCAAAATTCATTCATTTTAAAAATTCATTCCTAAAAACAAGAAGAGCTAATTAATTCCAGGACCAGATTACCGATTTTTCTCACCTCTATTCTGGACAGCCCTAGCAAAGCAGTTGCAGCTCGGGCACTACTGCTATTCAGAGATCCTGTGATCTTTCTTCTTTTATATTCAATAGTTGACATCTGTTGTTGAGCAGCAATAGCCAGAGCCCTTTCTCTTGATTCACTGATCAGTGGAATCCTGAGTTTTTCTTCAAGGGTCCGTCCAAGAGTACATTTCAAATATAAAATAGGCTCTGTTGCACTTGGACCTATTTAAATAAAAACGCATGAAAACAAACAAACAAAAAACACAACAGGTATCATAACTGTACTAGAGCACTTAAAATCCTTAATCTGCAAAGAAAAGCCTGAACACAAAATTAATTTGTTATTCACTTATATGCTATTTATCAATTTACTTTCCTTATAATTTATTTCTTATTATACTAGGGAAATATAAATTAGCATAAATTGAAATCCAAATGACAAATCCAAAAATTCTATATCAGCTTACTACTACTACAGTAGTAGCAAAACTTTAAAAAAAAAAAAGTCTTTCTCCTACCTGTAAGATACAACTGCCCTTTTATCCCTCTAGCGTTCATTGCATCCCTACAAAAAGGAACCACTAGCAATACAATTCTAATTAGAGATGGTAAAATTCAATTTTTTTCCACAGTTCTCATCAAAGCTCTCTGAATTAAGTAGCAGCAGATACTTACTTATCCCTCATGCATGTGCACTTGACTTAAATCAAACAAACATTTACACTTTCCATAGTAGTGGTAAGAAATCATCTTGGAAGGAAAAGAAGTGTGTTATAGAACCTTTGTACACACCATGGTGCCAAACAACCTTAGAAAATGAATGTTTTATCTTATTAGGCAAGCCTTTACAGAAAAGGATTGGAGACAGATTACATTTAAGAGCAAAATGGATTTCTGCTATTTCATGCAAATGCTATAAATGAAAATCATCTTGTACTGTTCTGGTTAGCTTTAGATTCATAGTGGAGAAATTTTTATAACTGATGCATGTCCCTGTATTTACTTTTTATTTTCTCAGTGAATGTTTGTTACAATATCGAGCTGATCCACACATTCAAATATTCTCAACAGTGGCTTTCTTTAAATCTCAGCTCAAAGTGGCTTGAAATGGCTGAGATATGAAGATCGCAAGATAAGAAGAGCCCACGAATGTGATCCTGAGCAGACTAACTCTTGGGTTAAAAGCAAGGAAGAGCTTGTAGCAATTAGAAAGTTCCACGTAAAGTCTAGAGCACATTGCATGTTTTACATATCACTGCTATTCATAATGGAGATCTATTTCTGTGTCTCATCAATGAGTATCTGTAGAACACTGACTTTCTGACTGAAAACACAACAAAAGCATAGTTAAGAAAATACAGCTTCTGAAAACCAAGACTGTAACATACTATGACTGTTCAGTTGTTTTGACCTTCGATAACAGTTTTTATTTTGTGATGACCCAGAAGGGGATACACTTAACCTAATGAATGAATGGGCATACTCCTGAATTAACTACTTATACAAGAACAGTCTGCATAACTCACACATAAGGGTGCAAGAGACCTTGATTATTTTAGGGTTGAGTATGTTGCAAAAACTGTCAGCATATGATCACTACAATATTTTTATATCAAGCATAGAAAAGATTCCAGTTTGAGGTAAAATGAATTTATAATCGATTATACAATCCAGGCTATTTCTTTCTCTTTTCATAAGAATAGTTAAAATGCTTGAATACAAAATATTAGAAGTGCATAGAAAGAAGTGGCATAGAAATTGTTTCAAGTTAACTAAATGTCTTATTTAACATAGATATGTCATCTTTGACTTTTATTAAACCTGTCCTGTCAGAGAAACTCTTGCAAAAAAAAAAAAAAAAAAGAAAGAAAGAAACCTCAAACATATTAAAATTTGCTCACCCGAAATTACTCACATCTAAGACTCAGTCATGGAGAAGTATGTCTCAATCACAGTCAATGAAATAGGCCATGAATGTAATGATCATTTCCAGGTTAGTTACTGTTAGAATCAACATTTCTTAACAAGCAATGGGAAGAACAGTTACGTAACTTCCTAGTCTGTATCACATTCTTTAGTCTCAGAACATCAAGTGCAGGTATTTCAAATAACAGCCACACTTTTCCAAAATAAGAATGACAGCCATTCATCACTGGATGAAGACAAAACTATATCTGTAAAATCACAATACTGTCTACAAAACATTATAAAACTAAAAAACTAGTCAAAGATGACTTGCCCTGGTGTGCCTGACTACAACATACATTCTGAAATAGAAAATAAGAGAAATTATGAGAAGATATTGAAATAAACTATATTGAAAACAACCTTGCACGTAAGTTGAATACAATAGCTAAAAACTAGCTAACTTCTGCACTGAAGAGAATGGACTCAACAACATTAAAATAAATGACTCATAGTTATACTGTACTACAAACAACTGCTCATGTCAGATATATTTAATGAATATAAGCAAAAATGGCTGGGACCTAAAGAATATTTGGGAAGTGGATTGATTTGCTCTATTTTTCTCTCCCATCATCCATTTACTTTACCTTCTAATGTACTGCTAACATGCAAAACATTTGGACTATCCATTGGAAGCAGTTCTGAAGGCAAAGGTATGTCACCCTCTCCTTCTACAAGGTACACAAATTCTCCGATCTGAAACACAGAAACACATAATCAGTTAGCAATTCCAGAAGAACCATCATTTTAGAACTATGCTTAAATAAAAGCAAATCATTGTTTCAAGCCCTGGTATGATAATTATGCTTCTTAAATTATTGTATCTGAAAAAATAAAATTCAACAAGATGAATCCTTTTTAATATTTTATTATATCCTATTATTAAATCCTTTTAATATTTTAACTGAATGAGAATGCTCTGAACCATACATACAAGAGTAAAGTGAATTCTTATTATGTGCTATAGCCATATATATTTAAACATGTATACCAGTTGCCTTGATTGCTTTCCACTGTTAAGAACTGTAATTTTAAGTCAGTAACACTTTTCTAGAAAGCAAACAAGAGTGGAAGTCAAAGCAGGCTAGCATCAGGTACAAATTGTCCACTAAGAAGAAAACAAGTTGACAAATCTTACTTATGTCATCAAAAATAATTAAAGCCTTACAGGAACTTGAAAGCAAACAAAAACATGGCCTAGAAAAAAAAGAAAGACGGTAATTTGTCATGGAGGAAAGTATAAATTTATGATCAGAGAAATAACACTTTCAATCTTTGAAGAAATAAAAAAAATTAAAAGGGTCAATTGAAAGAAGAAAAAAAAGTATTACTATAAAAAATAAGAAAATTCAATAAAGTACTCTAAATTACAAAGAAGACATCCCAACACTACAAAATATCTAAATTAGGTAATTACATACATACTAGGAGATTTAGTACATATAATATTATTGCTTTATTAATTTCTGCATTTTTTAATTACCACTTTTTTTTTTAATTACTTAACTGATTGATTGCAATGTAGGGGATCAAATGATGCTGCAAGAAAACATATAACTTGCCACAGAAGTCATCTCTTATATTTCCCATAAACAACATTCCATAAAATCCTGCCTTAAAAATGCATATCTGTCATTTATTCTTCATTCCAGATATGAGGGGAAAAAAAATCTTTATATCATTCAGTTCATCTGCCGAACTATGCAACTTTTTCTTTTTAATATTGGTCAATAACGGAAGATGAGTTTGTTTTTTATTTTATTCCAGGTTTCATCAAATATTTACACTAAGGCTGGCAACATTGCAGTTATGTTTCTGACCCAGCAGAAGGAAACCTATTCAATTTTCATGGCACTTTCTCTCCTTCCGTGGTTCAAGAGTTCAAAGAAATCTTCCTTGAGAGGGATTAAAGAATCCTACAGCAAAATTGGTTTCCCACATATAAACTAATAGCCACTCCTGGGAGCCAATTTAAAGAGAAATTATTCCTGTTTGATACGGCATTTTGGCTCCATAAGGACTATTAACAAACTCACAGCACGTACAACTAATTTCATGAAGGTACTGGTTGCTAGGTTGCCATTCTACTACCAATTACTTTTCTTGTCATTGCTGACATCAACATGCTTATATGTATGAACAAACTTCCCCATTTCCCTCCCTGCTTTGAAAATATCTTGCTTTTTGACCTACATAATATGCAAATCCTGTTTTCTGCTTGTGTTCTCGAGGAATGGGGGCCTGGCAAAAAGTGGGGTCAGGACCCTGAACTCTGGGAACTTTAGGTTGTTTAAGAAATTGTTGGTGGAGATCTCCTGGGAAGCTGTCCTTAGAGACAAAGGACTGGAAGAAAGCTGGCTACTCTTTAAGGATGCCTTTCTGAGAGCACAAGAGCTCTCTGTCCCTCAGAATAAGAAAGCAGGCAGGGGAGGCAGGAAATTGACATGGCTTGGCAAGGACCTACTGGTCAAACTGAGGGAAAAGAAGGGAATGTACCAGCTGTGGAAATAAGGGTGTGTCACCTGGGGAGAATACAGGGATGCTGTCTGGACTTGCAGAGAGGGGATTAGGAAAGCCAAGGCACAGATGGAACTGAACTTGGTGAGAGATGTTAAAAACAAGAAGGGATTCTACAGTTATATTGGCCAGAAGAGGCAGACCAAAGAAAGAGTACCTCCTTTGGTAAATGAGAGAGGAGAACTGGATACAACAGATATGGAGAAGGCTGATGTACTAAATGAGTTATTTGCCTCAGTCTTCACTGACAGCCAGGATTCTCGTATTTCTCACATCCCTGAAACTTGCAACCCTGAGCCTCCAGGTGGGAACTGGGAGAGTAAATCCCCCCTGCTGTTAAGGCAGAGCAAGTCTGAGACTGCCTTATGAGACTGAATGTATACAAGTCCATGGGGCCAGATGACATGCACCCCAGGGTCCTAAAGGGGCTGGTTGATGTGGTTGCTGAGCCACTCTCTCATATTTAAAAAGATGTAGTTGTTGGACAAAGTCCCCAGGGGCAGGGAAAAAGGAAACGTCACTCCCATTTACAAGAAAGGGAGAAAAGAGGACCTGGGGAACTACAGGCCAGTGAGCCTCACCTCAGCGCCTGAGACAACTGTGGAACAGATCCTCCTAGAAGACATGTTAAGGCACATGAGGGATGAGGGGGTGATCTGAGACAGCCAGCATGGCTTTACCAAGGGAAGGTCATGCCTGACCAATCTGGTGGCCTTCCATTGTGGAGCTGTGCAAGGCCTTGACATGGTTCCCCACCACATCCTTATCTCTAACTTTGAGAGATACGGATTTGAGGAGTGGACTATTCAGTGGATAAGGAATTGGTTAGAAGGCCATAGACAGAGGGTTGTGGTGAATAGCACTATGTCCAGGTGGACTTCAGTGGCAAGCGGTGTCCCCCAAGGGTCTGTCTTGGGACTGGCACCCTTCAACATCTTCATCAGTGACATCGATGATGGGCTCAAGCATACCCTCAGCAAGTTTGCTGATGACACCAAGCTGAGTGGTGTGGTTGACATGTTAGAAGTAAGGCATTCCAGCCAGAGGGACCTTGAAAAACTTTCAAGGTAAATGTATTTCAAGGTAATAATACAGAGTTGTATTAGCTGCTGCAGAGCAGCACTTAAACAGAACCAAGGACATTTCAGCTTCACATGCCTCCCCTGCCAGTGTGAAGCTGTGGGTGCAGAAGTTGCTGGGAGGCAACAGAACAAGGACAGGTGATCTAAACTGGCCAAAGGGATATTCCATACCATGTGGCATCATGCTGAATAATAAAACTGGAGGGAAAGAAGGAGAAGGAAGGATATTTGGAATGATGGCACTGATCATCCCAAGAAACTGTCACCCATGATGAGCCCTGCTTTTTTGGGTTTGACAGGCTTACATCTGCCCGTCAATGGTATATAGTGGACAAATTCCTCATTTTGATTTACTTGCACAAGCAGCTTTTGCTTTCTCTCTTAAACTGTCTTTTATCTCAATCCACGAGTTCTTGCACTTTTAGCTTTCTGATTCTCTGCCTCATCCTACAGCAGAGGGGAGTGCTTCTTAGCTGCCTACTGGAGTTAAACCACAACTGAACTGTGTGCTCTTTAAAGCTTCCAATCATATTGCTTTCTTTCTCAAAAAAAAAAAAAAAAAAAAAAAAAGATCAACCACACATAAAGGAAGATTAAACAAACAACAGGGTGTTGAAAAACATTGATAGCTGATGGCAAAACACAGCAAGGAGGTTAAAAAGGTGGAAAGAGAAAAACAAGAAGGTTGTGGCCACTGAGATATAGGATTACAGGAACATCAAAAAAGGATATAGGATTACAGGAACATCAAAATTGCAAATTTTAAGCTCTGAAAGTTGATCAAAAATAGGTCTTGCTAATTGATTAAATCAAGTTCATTTAAAAACAAAGGAAATCTCAGATTACATGAAATCAAGAAAAATAAAAAAAAGGGTCAGTATTCAAGTACAACATGTACAACAGGCAAATACTTTTAATTTGTTTTGTGGATATAAAAGGGCAGTGAATTTTGGTTTAAAGAATTATAGGAATATTGTACTTCAACCAAAACAAAATACAGAAATTGAAAATATTTTCATTTCCATAAGTCTGCACATCACCTCAAACTCCTGAAAGCTTTACAGAAATGATCCTAATTGACTAGGATATCACGTGAAAACCACTTAAAGAACTTAGTTTCCATTCTTACCATTTCATTAACCAGGATGACATTGCAGTAACGTTTTTCCAGATTAAATGGAAGAAAGTGAATCTCTAAGGCTGCAGAACTTCTCCCTCCTAAGAACAGTTTTTCTTGGGGACTGAAGAACTCAGGCAGGAGGCTGGACTGGTCAGCTGTTAAAGAAGTTTTAATGGTTGCTCAGACAGAACAGAGCAAGACATACTGCATCTGCCTAGGATATATACAGCCTGCTGTAACAGTTAGTATTAAAGGTACTCCAACATTATACTTGTGTAAATCTCCTGCAATATTGCATGCTGTATTATTTCAACAGATTTTGCTAGGAGTGTTTTTATTGCATGTACTGAAACAAAATCAGAGAAAACAGACTGTCATCACTATCAGTAAAAACTCTTTAAAGATGTACAGCCTATAACTAAATAACTCCTCTTTAATGCTCCAGTTTAATATTATTTAAATTAACTGCCTTGCCCTCAGCAGCAGAAACATGTTGTTCTAATATGAAATTCTCCAGAATAACTAAGTTCTGTCAAGCTTACTCTCTTCGCACTGCATTCAAATAAACATTGTGTTGACAAATTACATTCTTCCTAAGACACTAAGAATCTTACAGGTGAATCTGGCAGGTTTAGACAATTTTTTTAGTGGGTGTTTTTCCCCAACTAACCGAATTTGGGTAACATAGAACACCTTAGAACTTGACTCTTGTTCAGCCTTGGCTGCCTAACACTCTAAAAAGGTCAACAGACTGAAAAACAGAAGTGCAGGTAACTTAAATGAACACAGATCACAGAACTATAGAATGGTTGAGGCTGGAAGGGTCCCCTGTAGCTTACCTGGTCAAACCCAGCATTCTCAAGCAGGGTTAAATAAGAAACTTAGTTCACACTCTGGCTAATTAAATATAAATGATTCACCACCTCCCTTTCAAACACCAAGAGCTTCATTAAAGAAAACTGTAATCATCCCGACCTCCCACCCCCAAATACTTCTTCTCCCCATAGTTCAAACCAAGGGAATAGTTTCCAAACAAAAGTAATTTCCCAGCATTCACATTTCAGCCAAAAGCTAAGTTGCACACGAATCTGCTGTTTCCAAAGCTTACGTAAACAACAAAAACAAACAAACGGGCCCATTTTTACCCTTTCATCCAACAGGGTAATTTTTATTTATTTATTTACTATTTAAGGCAATAGTTCTCAAACTTGTCTCTTGAACAATTGCTCCTCATCCAAATAATTTCAAACTGTGGAACAGTAAGCCTTGTGAGAGCCCTCCCCTCCTTACCCACTCCCTGGATTGTGAAAAATTAAACAGTTGCCAAAGGTGGCACATTCAGTAAATAATTCTGATTTAATTAAAGCAGCCTTTTATTGTGGCTGCTCCAAGAAAAAACAGAAATGTATTTCCTGATGCCCGCTTTTCACTTAGGACTACTCTTGCCCCTTAACAGCAATGTCCCCTCAGTTCAGGATGTAAAACACGTAGAAGACTCTTATTTAGGTTTTATTTGCCATGTTACAGAGAGAAGAACGAAAAATTATTCTCAAAGCAGAATTACACTTCTACAAGAAATGAAAGCATACATTTAGGTTCCTGCAAACCTAAAACACTATAATAAATGTCTCCGCAGCTCCAATCTGAAGTTAAGCTCGCTTTGTAAGCTGTTGATAGATTACTACAATACTTGTAAACTACTTCATTAGTTAAGGTAAATACATTTTTATGAATTTTTATGAGTGTTGTATTAGCTGTTAACCATATTTCAGAATACAATGTGAGAAATGGATATAAATGGAAGGGTAGGTGATTCAAATTAGATTACGTATCTGTTCTCCGTATAGCTTCATGAAAACGAAACAATATTTTCCAAGAGGACAAAATTCATTTGGTAAGGTCATATTTTGCTCAAGAGGACTTTTGACAGCTTTAGATTCATATGTTTTTATAGAACTTTTTAATTTTCTGTTTCGTAGGAAATAAAAGCAAGATTTGTACTGTCTATGAGTATTTTCAAAAATAAACCAGCTAAGCTGAAGAAGCTCCACAGCAAATTCCCATGCAGCTCTTAAAGGAATGAAATAAACACTTTTAGATTTATTTATGTTAAAGTCACTAGGTCTACAGTGCAGCTTTAGAAATAAATACAGTCAATTCAACAAATAATACATTCTAGTAAAATAAGTGTATTTTAAGATTTCAGAATCTTACTCAGATACTTTAATTGCTACTGAACTAAGAGGTAATAGTGGCATAGTGATACTTACAGCAGTCAAAGTTTCTATCTTCATTTGGCTCTTCAGGCAGTGTCTTGTTTTTACAGTTTAATACATTATTTTCAGAACTAGAAGAAAACAAAGGAAAGCAATAGACTAAAACTGGACATTAGTATTTCTATTAATAGACAGATAATAATAGCATTTCTATTAATAGATTTTTTTTTTCCTTTTTATAGGCATAAATACAGGAAATTCAAATGTTTTCAATGAAAAAAAAACATTTTGGAACCAGCTATTTATCAATTATGGTTATACAATTTCTTTGACTTACACTGGGAGTCGTATTTATAATGGAAGTAGAACAAGATTCCTCAGTTAGCTTGTGTAATATCTGCAGTATCCATATAAACCAAACTCTATGTTAAAATATGTATATATATTAGTCAAAAGCATTCCTGTCCAATAATACTTTCTAGTGAATTTGATCACAATTTTTCTCTTTATCATTTCAATATCCTATGACAATAGATAACCATTCCCTGGTGCATCCTGAGATAACAAGGCCTTCCATTTCACTGATAAACTCAGTTGATTTCATATCAGTTGTTCAATGTTTCCCTTAAAAGCTATTCTAGAAATACATCTAAAAATCCTATTTATTTAATGCTACATACCAGGAGATTTAAAAGAAATCTAACAATTTCTATTCAGAGCATGAAACAGCATGGTTTCATCCTACTATACCTTAACAGGAAAAATTAGAATACTTAATCACTAAATGCAATTTTCTAAAATAAATATTTGAAATAAATATCTCTGCTCTTCATAGTGTACTACACTGTTTCAAAACACACAAATTTTGGTATAGTCTCAAAGATACTTAAATGATCTCACAGCAGTTCCCAGACTGAATCAGTAGCACACAAACTATTTAGAACTTATAAGCTATCATTTTCTCCTAGAGGAAACTGGGCACAATTATTTAAGAAAAAATGCAATATAGACAATTGAACATTTGCATTTTTCTTGGCAAAAAGGTAGGGAGATCATAAATCATTATCTTCTTGCTTCAGTGAATTTAGTTCATTTGCAAGGTTCTTTTCCACGAGGCTATAGCCCCAAAGATGGGGAATGAGAAAGCCTTGAAACAGCTAAGCTTGTTTCTTCCCATCTCTTTTACAGCAAGGCTACAGAAATAGTCTATATACAGTAATAATGCAATTAACCACTCACGTGTAACCTAATGTAAATCAAATTCTTGTCTGAAAAAGGAGAAAAAGGAATGAAGAGAATAAATTTTAACCTAAGCACCCTACTCTGTTCATGATGTTATTGTTTTTCAAGTGAACTTGAACAGATACACTTGAAAAAGAAATATTACAACAAAGTCTTTGCTTATTTCCATCCCTCCAAATCAAATTGTGCTTCTTACTATCTTATTTTTTGATAATATTACTATCTTATTTTCTTGATATTGCTTCATATTTTTTTCTGTCCTTCACAAATAATTTCCTGTTGACAGGAGTTAAGACTCTTCTATTACATTTACGGAAGGACAGTTGTGTTTAATTTAAAGTAAATACAGGCAAGAGCCCATAGATGCTGGAAAAAAAATAATGTAAAGTATCTTAAATAAAAATACTGCAAGTAGATTTCTCAGCTTTAGACTTGGGTTTAATATTACCCACACATAAAAATAATTCTTCTCTAGCAGTAAAATTTGATGAGCCAGCTTACAGTAAACTATTATAATGTACAGCATTTGCTAGCTACTTGATCTCTCTTACAGTGTTAATCTTGCTTTGCTAAAAAAAAAATCACAATCTTAAATAAATGGACTTGTAAAATTCTCAGAATATGATACCCTGGAGATTCAGTTTAATACCTATACTTAAAAGCCATTTTTTCAGAAGGGAAAATGATCTCTGAAGTACATGGGTTCAACATACTATTTATTCTATACCAACAAATAATTATTTATCTCATTTCACACAGAAGTACAAAATTACAAATCTGATAGAAAACATCAATTTCAACGCTTTATCTTTGAATCAGAATGCCCAGGTGTGATTGCAAAGACAGACAGTAGAACAGAAAAGTTATAGAAACAATGAACTGTTTAAAAGCTATATGAAAACTGACAACAAATACAATAATGCAATGATGACATTATACAGTAAGACCATGCATAGTACAACAGGTCTTCACTTGGGTTTTCATAAATCCCATTTTTGGATGTGAATGACTGAGAAACTTGTTGCACTGATTTGAAGTTCTGTCTCTGTAAATTTATTATCACTAAAATAAACAAAGTATTTGAAGATAAAGTGGAAAAGAAATAAAGCTGCTTTGTGGCAGATATACATTATGCCTCATTCCTCTAAAATAAAATAAATACCATCTCTTGTAATAATAAAAATTAAAAGGATATAATTGTGTAAGTAGCATGTACTTAGTTTGATTCACTATGTTCACTTTAAATGCAGTGCGAAATAATGACAGAACAGATTAATGCTGCCATAAAATAAGTCTATACAGACATTTTGCTATGGTATTAAGACCACAGTAATGCCCTAACAGGCCTTACACACCAATCACTTTACTCCACGTTAACGTTCAATTCTACTGTATGAAAAATACCACTGATAAAGATGATGAGCTCCTAAATCAAGTTTATGCAAATACTGTTTAGACACGATGGCAAAGGTATCCTTGATCTAACCGTGGGACTAAGCACATTACATCACAATGTGATTCAGGTCTCTAAGTCTGAAAACTCAGGTATGAGAAGTGATTCACTTTAATGGGAGAAATGGTGACCAAGCAACTTCACAAACTGCCTCTAATTTGTTTTGTTATTTTTTCACAAACAAAACCGGTCCCTTCTAAAGCAAAATTACCTTATTGTGCATTAAATGGACTAAAGGTTCTGCAACACAACATTACAGGTGAGCGTTGGTGTAGGAGGCTGCCTTTCAACTGCTTGGTAATAAAACCCAGTTGAGAGAGAGAAAACGGCAGGTATGAATATTTCCGGGTTTAGTCTAACCTGTTCAAATTTGTTCTACAAATTACTTACACACTCGGACACCAGTAAGAAACAGTTTAGTAGCCATCACCTCCGAGTTGCCAGCTACCTCTTTCTATGTAGTGCCACAAAGAGACTGAGCTTGCCATGTTAGCATGCATACCAAAAATCAGAATCAAAAATCGTCTCTCTATTCTACATAGATAGGCCACATTCATTAATTAGTCATAGCTAGATACATGCAATGTGTCCCTTACAGCCCAGGGCTCACACAAGCTACTAACTACTTTCCTTCAACAAATTCTTCCACAAGGAAAATTACTTCACTTTCTGCATTTGGGTTTGGAGCAGAATTTATTAGATGGGGTTGTTTCACTGATGTGAAAAGAAAACTAAGCAGTGTCAGGCACCATGGGGAAATCTCAAGTCCACACAGCAGAGACTTCAAAAAGCTTTAGAAGACAGAAGAAGCATTTTTTGTTAAGGAGATAAAGGATACAAGGAACAGCTAACTAATGCACTGAAAACATGGAAACATTTGAACAGACAACTTGTGTAAGATATCTGCCAGTTTCCTACACTCTGGTACAGTTTGTGATCTCAGAATACTACGACAGGAAGTAAAAAAGGAGCAGCCCATAAGAGGTAGTATGACTCACGTTAGTATAGATCAGCTTCTTAATATCAAATGTTAATCAGAATTGTGATTAATATACTATTAATAGTGTATTTCTAAACTATATTTTCTTAAACAACAGAAATGTCTCAATCTCCACTACACATGGACACAACATATCCTTTCAGATCTTCAGTTTTGTTTATCAAATCAATAAGTAATACAAGTACTCTGTTCAGTGCAAATCTTTTCATGGCATATGAAACTGCTTAGAACAAAAAGTATGAGGAAAAAAATCAGAACAATCAATATTTGAAATTTCTAGTATTATCCCTGGCTAAAAGGAAAAGCAAACAATATTAAGAAGCTATACGCGATATTCTGCAGAGTATGACTTGAAATTCATCAATTGTCTCTTCCTTTTTTGTTTTGGGATTCCTCCTCTTCATGTACCAATATTTACCCATCTTAATAGCTTCTTTTGTAATCAGTTTCTGTAATCATGGGCCATTCTTATGAATCATCAGTCTACATTTACCACTTTCTAGTTGTACAGAAGAGAATCGAAGACGGAAAAGTTAGCTAATAAGCGTAACCTCTAGCTCTTAGTGTCATTCCATATTTTTCTTCATCTTTTTTTTTTTTTTTTTAATGCACATCAGTCAAAAATCAATGTGCTTGAGAATTAATCATGCCTAGTTTTGTATTTGAATTCCTTGGCCATGTAGCAAGCATCTCTTCATCTGGTTCTTCTCCCATGGGGAGCAGGACATACTGGGAAAAAAATGTAGGCCAAGGACAACTACTGAAGTGTCGAGGGCTTCAAAAAGCACAAAAAAAATGTGTAACTTGAAAAAAGTCCAGTCACATATATTACAACATACTTAAAAGAGAAACAAAGTCAGTTGGATGAAAGGAAAACCACCACCCTTCTGACAAAGATCATTCAGCTACACGTGCACAAAGAGGTTTTGACTGCAACCACTAATTGCACCTTGGCTCAGACGCAAGGTATGGTTATGATTTTAAGTAACTTAGAATTAAAACTTCAAGTCTGTGCCTGAAAAATAGAGTTATTAAGCTGACAGTTATTAAAACAGTGCAATTTGTAATGTCTGGCAGGTTTCAAAAATTGCATTAGATATTAGTGATCTACGCTGGGACATTTCCAGAGAGCGTTATGAAAAGAGTGCCACAGCTGATTTGGATAGTCTCTTTCTTTTTTTACCTTCACTATGAATGATTCTGATCTACATCTCTTCAATGCTCCTAAAGATTTCTGCCTGTTCAACCAAACTTCTTGATACTTATCTCACTGTCTAACAATTAGAGATAGTGAAGACAGAAGTTCTTTTGGACTATAAATCTATTTAAACATTGTTCCGCCTTTATGCTATATATTTCCTTGTCTCTCTTTTTCAGTTTTTGTGATTTCACTACATTTATCATACTTTGAACTCTCCTTCACCTTCCAGATTCCCTATGCTAGAAAATTGGCCCCTGGTCTGTGTAAGGAATAACGTCTAGGCACAAAATTATATTACTTTATTTCAACAATTCTGTACTAACATCCCCTCATTCTCATTTGCAGCTCCAGGGGCCTACAGAACTTGCAATATTTTAGACTTCAGCACAGTCTGAGTTCCCTAGGTTGCCTGTATATAATAGGCAATACCTTCAAATAAATCTACAGACTTCATTCCAGGATTCAGAACTATTCCTTCTTCTGAGGTTCTAGTGACCTGGAGCTAGTCAATCTTACTGACATTTTTTTCAGTACTTCAGCCACCTAAGTCGTCATGGTTGTCCAAATCCCAGCATCAATACTTTACCTTTTAATTCTACTTTACATGACACTTTTTCTAGAGAGGATATCACACTCATGTTTACCTTTTATATCATATTTTTCTTTCTCCACTGTTTCAGTAAATTATCTCTAAATTGTTCTTAAGATACTGCATCTTTCTACTATGGTTTCCATGTCCTAGCCCACATTTCTTTACAACTGTAATACACACAAATATACACACATATGTAATACTAATAAAACTGTACAACTCCATATATTACAGAATTACATAATCACAGAATTGCAGGGGTTGGAGGAGCCTCCAGAGATCACTGAGTCCAACCACTCTGCTAAAGCAAGTTCCCTACAATAGGCCACACAGGTAGGCATCCAGACCAGTCTTGAATATCTTCATAGGAGACTCCACAAGCTCTCTGAGAAGCCTGTTCCAGTGCTCCATATCTCCTAACATAAAGACGTTCTTCCTTGTGTATGGAACTTCCTATGTTCAAGATTTAGGCCATTACTCTGTCCTGCATTATAATTAGCAATTGCCATTCAAAACTTACCTGAACATTTGCTCTTGCTTTAATTGCCTGGCTTGATCTACTTGTTCTGGCTGACTTAAGTAACTTGTGGATTCCAGCAGAATGACCCTGGAATATGGTAAGTACACATAAATACTACTTTTTACTAGCAGGATGAAGAACAAAATCTAGATTATTCTAACTTTTAAATGCTTGGTAAAGAAGCCTACTGATTTCAATTTGTGGTACTTTCAAAATACTATTAAAAATATTTAGTAATTTGATGAATTCTTCTTGATTTAATAACTTAAAATATTTTGCACAATTTAATAATGAAAATCTTAAAGGTTTTGTAACTATGTAAATCCTGAGCTACTTACTCAAAATTACTAAAAATTATTTTAAATTGCTACTTAACCAATACCATAGATTGATCTGTTATCATAAGAACATGGTGCATGTTATGAGAAGGACAACAATTTTCTTTCAAAAAAACTGTTTAAAAAAAACATTAAAACTTCTTAGATGTCACAGGCATATAAATATAAATACAAATATAAAATATATAAATATATATAAAACACAACAACCCCAGGGAAAACTACAGGCTCAGGGCAGAGTGGCTGGAAGACTGTGTGGAAAAAATGGATCTGGGACCGTTGGTTGACACTCGGCTGAACATGAGACAGCAGTGTGCCCAGGTGGCCAAGAAGGTAAATGACATCCTGGCTAGTATCAGAAATAGCGTTTTCAGCAGAAGTAAGGAAATGATCATCTCCCTGTACTCAGCTCTGATGAGGCCGCACCTTGAGTGCTGCATTCAGTTTTGAGTCCCTCACTATGAGAAAGACACCGAGACCCAGGAGTGTATCCAGAGAAGAGCACCAGAGCTAGAGAGGGGTCTGTACCACAGGTCTTATGAGGAGCAGCTGAGGGAACTGAGATTGTTCACTTTGGAGAAGAGGAGGCTCAAGGGAGACCTTATCTGTCTCTACATACATCTGAAAGGAGGTAGTGGTGATGTGGGGATCAGCCGCTTCTTCTGTATAGTTAGCAATAGGATGAGAGGGAATGGCCTAAAGTTGCACCAGGAGAGATTCAGGTTAGACATTAGGAAAATTTTCTTCTTTGAAAGAGTGTGCAAGCGCTAGAGTAGGCTGCCCTGGGAGGTGGTTGAATCATTGTCCCTGGAAATGTTCAAGAAACATTTAGATGTTGTACTAAACTAAGGGACATGGTTTAGTGGGGAAATATTAGTGATAGGTGGGCAGATGGACTGGATGATCTGGGAGATCATTTCCAACCATGATGATTCTATGATTCTATATGATTAACACATAGGAGACATATGCCACATTGGAGTGTTGAAGCACCACTGGAGCAGTGAACACAATCCTCTTACAGATGACTATGCCATAACAACACTGTGGATGGAAGAGAAATTTCATTTGCAGCCTATGGAGAACACTGAATAGATCAGTAAAATAAGTTTGAAAGTTATGGGAAATGGTTCTTGTAAATAAACGAATTGTAAGAAGTGATGCTTAAAGATTAAAGACAAAATATGGATTCAGATCACATAAACTGAGATTTTTAAAAAGGCACAGCATTCTACTCCTTTTGTATTAAAAAAAAACTTAATTTTGTAGTTGTTACATCTATGATGAATGCAAATGAAAAATTAGATTAACTGATAGAGATGCAAGCCTCAAGGCAAAAGTATGTTCTGTCTTTTGCATGCTTAATAATTTAAACAGCGGGATAAAGAAGATTGTGGGAAAACAACCAACTATTAATTAACATGGCTTGCTCTCTCTATAGAATTCTGCTGGATCTCAGCCAAACACAAAAATACAAGCAAAGTTCATGAACTCCATTTGATTAAAGCTCTAACTTTATTCCTTTTACTGAGATGGATTACAATTAAGGCTTATTCATCTTATTTATTCATCACAATAGCTTCCACTTCACAGTGCTTGTAACAATTTTGGTAATGTAAATCCCTATAATTTAACCTGGAGGTTTTACATTTTTAAACAGAAAATGAAAAATATGGAAGAGTTGATAAAGCAGCATGAACATTATAGAATTGTCTTTATAGCACTGTGTACCTGAATATGCCATCAGTTCTGAAGGGATTAGTAACACTTAGGACAACTTTCTTCAACTCATAACATGGAGATTTGCATTTTAATGTACCCTATAAGAGAATAAAAATTTATATAAACGTGAAAAAATTGCAAAACCACATCTATTGTAAATACTACCAAGAGAATATTACAAAGAATTTAACTGCTGACAACTATATACTTCACACAAATAAAATACTTTGTTACCAGTAAAGTTTAAGTTTATTTCTTTTTAAACATGCTAAATTTCCCCAGCTTTTAAATACTCTTCAAAATGACAGTACAAGAACAAGCCCAAGCTACCCGTTTTTCATGTTCTTTTTCTTTATTCCTGCCCCAACCATCCTCTCTACCATCAGTGTCTATTGCTATGATATAAAAAGTGTCATGTAAGAAAGGACCATCCTATCAACTCCATCTATTTCAGAAAAGGATTTATCCAGATCTGCTAAAAGAACATTTGATAACAAATGCTGGAAACTATGACTACCCTTGTTCTATTTCTAGATTGTATCTTAAAATTAAAGACTATCAAAACCAAAAAGCTCAAATAAATTTGCCAACATCTAACACAAGTTTGCTATCTATTTACATTTGACAAGTGAAATCATTAGGCTGAAGGGGCATATTACCACCTTTTAATAAAATTTCCAAAAGCATTCACATGCTGAAGGAGACCCAGATTTATTTTCAGAGCAGTCTGTGAAAAAATTTTAATTTATTCAGGATCTCTTTGAGATTTACATCTTTACATATCTCCAATATTCCCCTAGGCCTTTCTCTGCATATACGTAACCTAAAATAGGAAAGTTGAGCATTAATAGATCAAAGGTTAATACTGATGGTTAGTCACCTTTTGATTCTTACCTCAGATCACTTTTGACTGATACAAAATATATCTGAATAATATTTTTTATAACAATAATAATTTCACACGTAGACTTACAGCAGGTTCAATATGCTTTACTTCAGATTTCAGGGAGAATGTAAGTGTGGCACCACCTATTCCACCCATTCTCTTTGAGATCAGTAGCAACACTGCTTCAGCAGGGTGCAGAAAACGACTAGTGAATTCCACATTTATAGTCGTTTGTCCCCTAGGCAAAATAACAATAATAATTCTTTGAATAATTAGGCATAAAACTGTAACTCAAGAATATCATTTCAGGAGCATATTTTAGAGTCTTTGAAAGGGAAGGTGGCACTTGTTTCTTCAGAAATACTTCACTGTAGTTCAACCTCCTGTCTAAGAGTGCTTTAAACATTCTAATAAAAGAACTATATAGATTAAAAAGAACTATATAAAGTCACTATTGCTTTTTACGTCCCCAGTATGTAGCTTTATTTTTTTCCCCACACACAACCAGAAAAAGTTCCCTCATATTATATTATTGCCATAAGCTAACAACTCATCTACTTTATGCTCAACTATTTGAATACAATTTTGTATGTTAAACAGCTAAACAGCCTGCTGTGTATATTGTGAGGCAGATCTTGAAGTTTTCAATAAAATCCCCAAGACAAAAATAACTGAGTAAAAGAATCTTCAAAATTGTAAAGCTGAATAGCAAAGAGGTGGAAAAAAAACCAACTACTCTCATGTAAACAACAAATCAAGTTTCTGATAGGAAAAAGGTAAAAATAACATGATTTGTATCAGTCCTGCAATTAAGCAAGACCAACAACAAAAGTTCAGTAGCTGAAGCTTGCACTTTGAAGCACTCAAAATCACTCAATAGTATCGAGATTAACATTTTAAGACAAGATTTCTAAAAGCAGGAAAACAGTGAGTTACAAAAGTATTCTGCCTTTCTACATATATGATCAGAGTATGGAGAGTTTCTTCGAAACAGAAAAACAGGCAAATTTTTAAAATTGCTAGTAGAAAGCCACAAAATACATAGCCAAATGTCTGCTGACTGGTGTAACTTTCACTGTAATGCCAGAGCTATTCTATATAGTTCAAACAAATTTTAAATAATAAATCATATGAAAACGATGGTAGAAAGTAAATAATCTACCAAAAAAAAACCTGCAGTTTTGTAAATTATACAAGCTAATAATACTCAAATAATTCTTCAGAGGAACTAATTAAAATATACATAGGAAAATGTTGTACTTATAATGTACAGACTGGTGTGTTGTTTTTCTGGAAGAGATAACAAATACTAATGTCAAAACAAAACCTCTCCACAAACCACATCAGCCTTCCCTATTAAATGATTAATAGCACATGCGTAGTCTGGGGGAAAAGAAAAAAAAAAAAAAGAATTAAAATACAGAAGGGCAGAAAAGTTCTGTGTCATTTATTGGTCTTCTGCCAACTGGGAATTCTAAAGCACATGCAAACTACTGGTGGTGTGTGAAATATGCCTATTACATACTGTGAGTACGCAATCACAGGAAAGTGGCAGGGCAAAGGACTTGTAACAGTGATCAGCATGTTGTTTGTTTATTGGCATCATGTTAATTTACATTTATTTCACAACTGTAGTAAGAACATCTGCTTTTTCAAGTGAATTCAATTCATTCATCCTCTCAAGTAAGTTGAACAAATACGGTGAGGGCGTAAGTGCTATAATTTGATGGCAGTAGTGACATAATTTGTCCCTGGAATAATACTGCCATCAAGGAAACCTTCCAGGAGGTATTCTAACTCTGTCACATGATGAACACAGAGGAAAATAAAATTCTTACTGAAAACTGGCTTGGGATGAAGTGATGGTTATGAACACAAAAGTAATATCTTAAAAATATTTTGAGGAATATCAGGGGAATCGCAGACCTTTAAGCCTTCAACATGAAAGGTGAAGTGAAAAACAGCCACAGTACTGACCATTCAGAAAAACACATGACATTTTCTAAGATTACATTTTTCTGTTAATTCTTATTTGAAGAAAATGCTAAGAAAAATGAAACCTCTCTGGAGGCTGGTGGCCTTGCCTGTGGCAGGGGGCAGTTGTAATTTGATGATCCTTGCGGTCCCTTCCAACCCAAGCTATTCTATGATTTTATGATGCAAATCAGCCTCACAGCTTACCGGTAACACAGCATTACTCACTTTTCCTCCTGCATATATTTATAATAGTCAAGATATTTAATACTGAAAAGTTGATCAACCTTTAAGAGTACTGTATTTGTGTTGAGTTTTGCATTTGACAATACAATTGACAAGCTTTTCTTCTTCGTGGCTTATTTTCATTCAAATGCTGACCTTTGGTTTCCATTTTACAGCCTCCATTCCATTTCATCTGCAAACGAGTATCTTCAATGGACTTGCAGTATAAACTTAAAAACTCTTAACTGGTTGCCAAAGTCACTATACACTTATATCTTCAATACTCAAACAATTAGTGATATTCCTATATCTAGTCATAAGCCATATTGTACAGGAAAAGCATAATATAATGAGTAAACAAAAAAGAAAAACACAGGAACCTATTACAAGTATTTCTCCTACCAAAAGTGTTTTCCCAAAATTAAATTTAAATATTCAAAACTTAAATTTAACTGTATGAGTTGCAATAGGGCCAAGTGCCAGGTCCTGCATTTTTTGGTCACAACCACCCCAGGCAGCCCTACAGGCTTAGGGAGGAGTGGCTGGAAAGCTGCCTGATGGATAAGGACCTTGGCGTACTCATAGACAGTCGACCAAATATGAGCCAATTGGCCAAGAAGGCCAGTGGCATCCTGGCTTGTGTCAGGAATGGTGTGGTGAGCAGGACTAGGGAAGTCATCCTGCCCTGTACTCAGCACTGGTGAGGTCTCACCTTGAGTACTGTGTTCAGTTTTGGGCACCTCAGTACAGAAAGGACATCAAGGTGCTGCAGCAGGTCCAAAGAAGGGCAACAAGGCTTGCAAAGGTCTTGGGGAATATGCCCTACAAGGAGCAACTAAAGGAACTGAGGCTGTTTAGTGTGGGGAAAAGGAGGCTGGAAGGAGACTTTATTGCTCTCTTCCAGTACCTGAAAGGTGCTTACAGTGAGAGCGGGGTTGGTCTCTTCTCACTGGTGACAAGCGACAGGACAAGGAGAAATGGCCTTAAGTTGAGCCAGGGGAGATATCAGGTTGGATATTTAGGTTGGATATCAGGAAAAACTTCTTTACATAAAGGGTGGTTAAGCACTGGAATAAGCTTCCCAGAGAGGTGGTTGAGTCACCATCCCTTAACACGTTTGGATGTGGTGCTCAGGGACATGATTTAGCAGTGGGTTGTTAGAGTTAGGGTAGTATGGTTAGGTTGTGGTTGGTCTTGATGAGCTTTAAGGTCTTCTCCAACCTGAGCAACCCTATGATTCTATGGACCTATAAATCCCATTCTGTGATTCCTCTGGCTCTTCTAGCATTAAAAACTCATTACTTACTTAGGGGCAATGATTACAGTGTTTCCTTCAGGCAATGAGAAATCACGAGCATTTCTTCCTACAAGAGTAGCATTGTATGCCAAAGTTTTAATGCTTGGGTTTTTCAGACGAACCTATCACAAGAATAACAACAAAATCATCATATTTTTATTCAATTTTTAAAACATAAAAGCCAATTCTGAAGCTAACTTCCAGAATATGAATGAAGGATATCACAAAATAAGACGGTACTTCAAACTACTAGGCAGATCCTCCCTAAGGAGTGCAGACATCCCACAGACTGTTAGACCTCAATTTTTCTGAGTACTTTTTTTGCAGTGTACACTGCATGCCAATAGCAACTGTTAATCTTTCTTTTCTATCCTTATCTCAGAAGAGATTCTTAAATTTGTAGGTTTTTTTCTGTGCTCACAAGCACAGCAACAAGAAGTCAGGATCCCAGTCTTGAAGAGGAAAAAAATGGCAACTCTTTGCTCTTCTACCTTTAGTAGTGTAATGACACAAAACTTATTTCTCTGTTGCAGTATCTACATAATCTAATAATATACAGCATGTTATAACTTGATGCTTCTACAAATCTAAGTTCAGTGATATCAATACCTGCTTAACAATAGTTGCATGAAGAGCACCTGTAAATTCTATAGTCTTCTTAGGTAAGTAGTGAGGAAGGTTTTCATATAGGTAGACGCACAGAATAAGCATCGTGATTGGGTTTGGATCACAAATATCAGTTGCCTAGTATTGAAAACATAAAAGAAATAACAACCACATATTAAGTTAAAATTTACCTGACAATTTATAGAGATACAAAGATGCAGAACAAAAAAATTTAAGATAAATTCTTACCACAAACATATTTTCAACTTATTAGTAACTGACTTAGACTCACAGCTCAGATGAATAACAATCCTGTCAGTGTACAGAAATACTATTTCTTGAAGGATACTGACATGCTCTGGTAATAAAACTATGCTAAAAATTAAACCTACCTTTTTTCCTCGCACTTCAGCAAAAACATGTTTATTTTATTATTAAGTGAAGCATAATAGACAAAGCAAGTAAAACCCATTAACTGAAAAAGGTTATTTTTATCTTTAAAAAAGATTTTTAAATCTTTCAGTTTACTATGTAAAATGTCATCTCAAGTACCGCTACGTACAGTTTTGCAACTCTGTATGAACACAATCCAACTAACAAAGGAACACAAGCATACAGTTATTTTTACTGCAGATGTCAAATTGCTGTATACAGGATTACTGAATCTTAGATGTTTGATTTAGAAAAATGCATTTAAATGGCAACTGTAGAACATGTCAAAGCCTTAGTCCTCAGCATCTTTAGTGTTTCACTGTCAAGAGAGATAAACTCTTCCACCATCAAGTTTTCATTAAGTCTGATCAAATAAAGAAAATGGGAGCGACTTCCCACAAAAAATACAGGCAGAAAATATCTAGCCACCAATTCAAATTAATTCCTGAATCAAGCTAATTAAATTAACTATTTTAAATTTCTAACATAGAATCTTAGAATGGTATAACAAAGTTGCCCATAAACCTTTACAATTCTGGTTAAATTCTCTCCTAAATTAAATATCACGTCCTAAGTAAAAATGCATACACTTGGGAACAGAAGCATCAAACCACTGCATTAGCATGTAAACCCTTTTAAATGTGCACTTCTTCATTTGAGACACTTTATTTGAATTCCTTACATAACTGAGGCTCGTTTAATACAGTAATACTTTGAAAAAGGCTCTATGCATTCCCACAAGCAGAGTTTTATAGAGAAGGCTTGTAACATAGGTTGAAAATCAGCAAGAAGATAAATATGAAGCAGTCATACTAGAATAAGGGCAAGTCTAACTGAAATCTGCCAAATGAGAGCAGCTGTGGTAGTATGGAGACTATTAACAACAAATCAATAATTTAAAAAAAAACCTTAATTTTTTGCAATTTCTGAAACTTACCTCAAGACATCAAACAAAATGAGGATGTTCTGAAAAGTGGTAGATAATAAGCCTAAAACAGTCAACTCAATAAAGCAACAACCATAGCTATGAGAATTCCCAACAGAAACCTTGAAATCATACTAAATATTTCATTCTCATTCTCAGAAATTTTTTGGATAACTACTGCTGCTCTGCATCGTAAATAGTAATGGAGAGACTTTAGGAAAATAAATTAATTTTATTAGTCACACAGCCTGGAAAATGGAGAAAACTTTTTTGCCACTTCTGAACTATTTTTAGAAAGTAGGAGAGATATATACACATTTCCACTACCACCGTAACTTTCTGAGTTAGGGTTGGTTTTTTGTTGGTTTGTTTATTTCCTCGTAGTCATCGAAAGTTTTATACTAGAAATATAGTCCAGCACTTCCAAGAACCAGCCAAACTCAACTCTTTAATTACTAAAAGCTCAAGAAGCAATAAAAGACTGTGTGAAAAAGTAAATATCTCTTCCAAAGGACAGAAAAAAAATGAATCTACCTTCAAGTTTTGCAGAAAGGCTCTAATTCCTCCCATAGGTATGCCAAAAAAAGCTTTACGCTTCAGTGTCAGAACACAAAAGCAGCTGTAATGACACTGAAGAAGAATCCACGCAATCTGAACACTTATGGATCCCCTAGGAACATGCCACTAATCTGCCTCTGTCAACAGAGCAATTGCTGGTGTAAAAGGTATAAGAAATTGGGCATATATAAAGTAGTCTTTCCATTGACATAATTTCCCAGATGCTGGAAATTAGTGGTTTAAGGATTTACTGATTATTTTTAGAGTCATTGGTCTAAATTCTTCTCTATTTCATTCTTTATACAGAGAAATGAGATCAGCATTCAACAAGAGTTAATTAAGTCTTTTTAATTAGAAATTGCTTGACTCTTCCTCTTTTGACATTATTAAAATGTAATGTTAGCTGACATTTATTGCCAAAAAATAGGACCATACAAATGCAACTGAGATGTAATTCCTAAGATAGAAGTTCTAAGAAAGCAAATGGATCCATCAATCCAAGCACAAGCACAAATAGCTCCACTTTCTAACTGCTTCTACTTGGTGACTGATGAACCAGCATCTGACAAAGCATTGCCAGCTACAAGAAGCTGCATTATGACATACTGATTCTGAGAGGAAAAAGGGTATAAAGGGCAAAAATTTGAAACTCCAGTGGAGAAACCTTCTTCCAACATGACATAAAAAAACTCATTAGCTTAAAGCAAACATCCAAAGAAAAAGTTTTACACGAAGAAGCTAAGTGCAGCATCATGGCTCATAACATAGGCCAAAAAAAGAACCACTTAGATCATCTTCTCCAATGGTGGCTACAAGCTGATGCTTAAATATAGATGCTTAAAAGGTAACAACATACATACTTCAGTATTTTCCCAGCTGGATACAAGGCTAGCTGAACCACACAAGACTTCTGTCTACTTAGAAATCCTCAATGGATTTCTCTTTCAAGCACATGTATAGTCTCTCTTAGAATCTGTTCAAAAACTGTAAAGGCAGCTTAAGAGAACATTGTCCTACTTAAGTTATGTTCAGTATACCTGAGAGAAGCAGGAAAAAAGACAGTGTATAAGCTAAGTTTTCCTAATGGATGCACTGCAAATAAGTGCAGTAATGCCAAGCATTTGAAATAATGTTCACATCCATCAGCCTACTGTATTCTTGCCCTATGCAACAAACAGTTCTTTGGTTTTTCAAAGATTCTAGAGAACACTAAGGAGTATAAATAGAGCTCACTAGTTTTGCTTCATTTCCTATAAAGTCATCAAAACAGAATTCATATCATAATTTCTCTGACAAGAATGAATCTACACTTGACATACAAGTGGGAAAATATGATGCTTTTTCATGGTAAGAAATGGGTGCAAACCATTCTGAATTCCAAAACAGAAAATTTCAAAATAAACTGGTTTCTAAGTTTAAAAATGTAAGGAGCCTTTCTAACACAGCTTTCAAAGTGCAGGAAAAGCTAATTTGTTTCTTTTTCTTTTTCTTTTTTTTTTTTTTTTTTTTTTTTACTTTTTTTCCAGTTTGTCAGAAGTTACCCTTCATCTATTACAGAAGTTAAAATAAAGGAATTATCATGAATGAACTTAGCAGTTTTTCCTCTTGCTGCTCCAGATCATGACATATCATGCTGTAAATGAGATGATCAGTATCTTGAATGTAAGGATCTCCATCTCAGTAAGTGCACACAAATCTAGAAAGATCAGTGAAACTGTAATTCTCACAATCTTGGGAGATAAACTGAAGGCAGAGGTAGATGCCAAGAGTCATCTGTGTCCTCTGGAACACAGTTCCAGAGAAGAGGACAGCCTGTCCCTTCTCACCACTCCACCAGAAGCAGGCCAGCCAAGGGCAGTCCCAAACCTAACACTGCGCACCTCCCTGGAGATGGGACTAGACCAAGGCCTGGCTGGGCCATAGTACTGTGGGTGAGCCCATGATGGGGCAGGGCAGAGCTGTGAGAGTTAGAGTCACTCTGTGCTGCAGCTGCGCTGAGGTTATGTGAGGCCTGGGCAGCTGGGATTGCCCCTGGAGACTGTTATAGGGCAGCCAGGGCTGGGGCGCCCTCCAGACTTTTAGAGTAGTTAAGTTTAAATAATATTCAGCCTATATCCTCTGACATGTCAGCATCTTTGCCTGATAGTCAAAAACTTTGCCAATACTGTTGGAACACTTTAATTTGCTAAATCTAAGAAATAAGACTATCAAAATAATCCCAAGTTAGGACACTTTCAGCAAGAAGATGCATGTATTTAGCTGCTTTTGTTGATGGAGAATAAGAAATTTCCAAAGTACCCTTAGAAAAGCATGTATGATTTCCAGTAAATCTAAGTAGAAAGTATTTCTTATATTCTCTACTACTTTTCTTTCCAGAATATTTTGATTGCAGAACACAGCTACAATTAAAATGCACACCTTGAATGTCTACTATTGACTGATTATATAGCTTTGTTCAAGTTCTTAATCTGTACAAAGAACTTTCCCATCTATAAGAACATGAATACCTGAAAAATATGGAGAACTAATTGTATTATTACAATGTAGTCTGAAAATACACTCTCTAAGTGTATTAAGGTGCATGTCCTGGAGATTTTCCATCTTTTTCTAATGATGCATCAGCTTTTGCCTGTTTTTATTATTAAAAGATGAACCAAAGTATGCCTTTATTTTGAAGATTTTATATAATCTTTTTACGGTTCCTGCCAGACATAAGTCTGAGAAACAGTCAATTTTCTTGTCTTAGCAAAGACATATATATGTGGTATAGTAAGGCCATTTATAATAGCATATATATATCAGGAGGTGGGAATAGAAAAATAGCTAGTACAACTGGAAAACAATAGGGTTAATTTTGTGCTGCTAATCAAATGGGAGGGGAAAAAAAGTTGTAATTGAGCTTCTTTCATAACTTTGTTCATACAACAACTCTATCCCTGACTTTTAATACTATTTATTCCTTTGGAATGTTTCCTTATGTGCATACAAATGCTACATTCACTCCATTATGTCTTGTAGTATTCTAACGAGCTCAGTGTTCTACACCCAACCCAGACGAGCACAGTCCCTGATGTTCACTTTACTCATGATGGAAGCTGCTGCACTCATCAAATTAAGAGCAAGATGAGACCTTTTTAGTATTTACTAATTTTGGTAAGGATAGTATTTTTAATCAGTAAGGGAGTAAAAGAGAAAATCTAACAGTGAATCAGCCATTTTAAATAGCCAATGCTCCAGTAACTAATACACATAACCATAATATAGAAGATAATAATGTGAGGCCTTGTAAGAGTGCACACTTTTCATACAGCCTTGCAACGGTTAGTTACAGGTCATAAGATTTGTACTGAATTTACAAGACCTCAGTACAGGGGTTTGAAAAGCTTCCTTTAAGTTTTCTTGACTAGCTTACAAGATCGGTCTTTTTTTCACTTGGTTTAGCTGTGACATCAACTTCTTTAATAGATGAGACCTCTCTGGCTAATTTGTTTTACTTTTGCATGGTACTGGCAGCACCCACACCTACAAAAAGCTTGCAGGCAGCCACTTAAAGAAATACAGATCTGGAGCTGGACAAAACTAGTTTTAGGGACAACAAAAAATGTTATCTAACATATCTAATAGGCATCATAAACATAACATTGGCTGTAAGCTAATGGGAGAAAAGAGATTTGTGAGGTGTGCTACCAAGCATATAAAAATGATTCTAATAAAGGACTCCAGAGTCTGATGGATGAGTGTTACTCACAACAGCACTCCAAAGTTACTGACTTCCTTGTGTATAAAACCTATGAAAGAATTCTTATGAGTCTTCATGATTTAGAAAGTGAGACCTAAGTGCCACCAAACATTTATAGAATTTATCACTTTTTAAATCTTCAACTGTATTATGTTAGTTCTTCAATATATTTTTTCTATGTTGCCTTAGAATGTTAACAATAAATTCTACTCATTCTGTCATTTTGTGATTTACAATACCCGAACTGACTTAACCTTTTTTTTTATCCAGCTAGTTGTATACATACAGTTTTACAAATCAAGGAATTATGGAAATTACTTGTAATTAAATATATGGAGAGATATTTTGGTTTCCATCATACAGTAGCACATGAAATAAAACTGATTCAGTGAAATCTCCATCTGATATACATTGTTATTATAAAAGTAAAAAATAATAAAAAAGTATATAAGTACTAATCATATAAAAACATTTACCTTTATGTCTATAGTCAGGCTGACCGCACGCATAGCATTCACAAGTATCAAACAGTTGTGTAGAAATTGCGTAGGAGTCCTTGGATAAGTATACATCCTTACAAAGTGAGTAGCAATCTAGGGAAGACAGAATTCAAACTTTTCATATTCTACAGAGCAGAGTTACAATGTTTGCATTTTCAGTCTTTCAGAAACCCATAAGATCTAAATGTTAAACTAAAATTGTCAATGGAGAATATATCTAGAGAAGAGAAAAAGAAATACTGAAATAATGACTCTATACTCACTAAATGGAATTTTCTTCTCTAAAAATCATACAAGCCAACAGTTCCAAAGGAATTTACATTAATATTGGGCTCTTGCCATAAAACTTGCATGATATTAAGAAGAGTTCTTACCAAGAATGGACAGTAAGCTGCCATCTGTGCAGCCAATACCAGACCATCTAGAAGATCCCGATCAAAATTTACGATCCATCTCATCAGTGGTACTTTACCTGGTTTAAAAACAGAGTAGGTTTAATTAGATCTCTTCTGATCTCTCTCCTGAGATGACTGATTTTATTCTGGGTAAATAAGATAACTTTCTGAAACAACTGAATAGAGGAAATAACAGAAAAAGGAAACATGCCACATTCAGATGTAGAAGTTTCCAGGCATAAATCGCCTCCAGAGCCATTAAATGTTACTCACACACTCTGCTACTGATTTTAGAGTATTCATCACAACTAGAGGAAAAGTAGATAACATTAACTTAACTTAGTCTAAATGAAGGTATGTAAGCATGTAAATTATTTCTATTTTTATAGATATAAGGTTCATACACAGCTACTGAAACTAACAAAAATATACAGGAATCACTTGCAGTTGCAACATTTAAGTAAGAAGGAAAAAATATTAATTTTCTTCAAGGTCATATTAAGGTGTTTGTCAATTAAAGAACTCAGTGTCAATCAAAACTAAAAGCTTGACCTTCAGCATAGGTCACTACTTCTATGCATGGGTTTTCAGGGCTTATGCTTCACAAGGTTACAATTTTTTAAAATTATTTCTAATATATTGTTCCAAATAAAATTGATGAAAGTAAATAAAGTGAATGAGTTATTTATAAGTATTTTTATTTGAAACATTCTATATCTTACATTTATCACAGCATTTAAACAGTGCACTTTTGTTTAGCAATAACAAACCATAGGAAGAATAGTCATTTGAAATTCTCTTTTCAAAACTCTCAATTTCAAAAAACTTTTCAGAAAACATTTGAAACCTGAGATGTTCTCTGAAAAAGGTTACTGGCTTACCAATAACTAAATGTTTTAAATCACAGCCTACACACAATTACTTGTACTTTGCTCTCCAGATAGTATGCAGTTTGTAAAGCACAAACACAGAGAAGATAATTCTTTCCAAAAGAAAAAACAATCTGGTAACAAATATTCAAGAATTGAGTCATGACTTCTTTAATCAGTTATCAGCAGCTTCTTCCAACTTCCACCACAAATAGTTATTGCTTAAATTCCTTTGTTTTCCTTACTGTTTGAAGTCTGAGCTCACAAATTTAGGGAACACTATGGAACATAAATTTTGGGAACCCTACAGACTTCAGTCACCAGCAAGGTTTTCACATAGTCTGGGATCATGCTTCTCACACAAGATAATTTAGATAATTTTCATTTCACTATACATTCAGACAATGTACCAACTATAATTTATCAAACTTGAAGCTCCCTAGATTGAAAAATAGCTACCAAGATGTTATTGAATCTGGGATGAACCAACATGTTATGTATTACACACAGATCTTAATGTTATAATACATATGTCTTTTTTCAAAAACGCTAGCATTAAAAAATGTTTGTAAGACTGACGTACTACGATAGTAATATAAAGATGTTAATAACAGTCCACTATCTTCATTAGAAAAAGAAATTGGAGACTATAATGAGTGACAGAAATAATCTAAAACAACAGAAGCATAAAATGTTTTATCATGTTACATATTTCAGATCTTTATTTCAAATTTGTCCTTATTAAGATCTTCAATCTACAAGACATTTCCTATGAAAGCAGAGGTACAAACTATGCATGGTTTAAAAAACTCTTTGTACAAAAAGAATCTTGTAAACTAAATGAAAGTTCAAGAAAAAAGGAGAGTATAGAATCTCTATGCATTTGGAATACAGTGGTCCAATTTAGAGTTCGAGAATGTTTAATCGTTTGCTCTCTCAAACTACAAAATCCTGTGCAGTACATATTAGCTCCATTTAGTGTTATTAAGGGTTTTAAACTTGAGGTAGTATTTTAGGAGTACGTTTTATTCTTTATGAACAGCAACCACCAAAATCACACTGACTAGAAAAGGAAGTAGACTGCTGCACCTTGAAAAGTACTGAATTTTGTAACTTAGCAAACTTTAGTCATTCCTAAATATCTCTAAATGTTGGCAATACTGATGTAACCAAGTTTATTATTGTTCAAATGCCAGGCCACAAATACATTAGCATTCCAACAGGAAAAAAAAAAATCTAGATCTTAAACTAAGCCAGAGTGGTAGCCGTTCTACATAGCACTGAATGCACTGTGAATTTCCAGAATGGCTTCCTTGTACTACCACTTTGAGCTTATATCTCCTCTGTTGCCTGTACCAAGTTGTATTTTACATTAAGTGCAGATGCAAAATTGCCTCTAAGTGCCGGGAAGAAGCAGGTAGAGATGATGCTGTTAATGTCAGATTACAATATGTCACTATCAGCACATTCAATCCCTAGAAGTATGGTTAAATCAAATTTGCAAATAAGTAGCTATTGTTACCTACAGGCAGCTGTGGAACTCTTCATTTATACCAAATAGATTAGTTGTAAGTTAATAAAATTGTTCTACAGGTGCTGTATATATTATGCTCAAAACCAAAGAGAGAAAGTAGCCAAGATTCAAATAGAAGAAACAAAATAGCCATAGTACAAATCATTAGATTTAATGATAATTAAATTATTAGCATGTTCAGATAGAATCCTATATTAATGCAAAGTAAAGACATCTAATAAAACCTCAAACAAAAAATTAATTCCAGGAAAGTCTATTTTTTAAGTATTTGCTTTCATAAAATAAGCTAGAAGGTTGGAGCTTGATGATCCTTGAGGTCCCTTCCAACCCAAGCCATTCTATGATTCTGACTAGCACACAACAGAATTTTATGACTTTGTATGTCATGGAAGACTGAAGTGCTTAGAGAGTTTCTAAAGATAGTTCAAGATATCCAGATATCCAAGAAGTAAAATTTTGATGTCCATATGCTTTGCAGTAGGGGGTGCTGGCTTACAATGATCCTGCTGAGACTGACTTCATAAAGTAACACTGCCATTTATGGAAAAAAAGAGGAAGTTGTGTTATCAAGAAAAACACTATACATCTAAAACAAACTTATGGCCCACTGCTTGTAGTAGCACTCAGCTGAAAAAGTTGGGCTTTTTTGCTTCATGCTCTTGTTAACTAATGTGGGAATAAAGATGTTTGGTCTAACTTCCTAAGCACTACAGCTGTGATGTTATTCCTGCAAAAAACTTCCACACGGGGTGCTAGTTATTATTTTTCACTATTAAATAAACACTACAGCAGTGAAAAAAGAATGTATGAAAACATTCAGTAGGAAAGTAATTAGATTATTACTAACAATTTACACATATAAAATGCTAAATTCAACCTACGACAAACTCCTGGCACAATATTGTAAGTAAATGTTGTTTTTCTTAGCTCTTTTATTCATTTAGAAAATACAGATGCCTCCACATTTGGACAAACTTAAACAGCTAACACTTCACATCAACTATTTGCTGATACTATGCGTACACATGTAGCTTGGCTGAGAAAGTATAGAACAGGCTGCACAGGCTTACCAACAAGGGTATATAAACTCATCTCTGTTAAACTGACTATGTGACACTGAATACTTCAGTTTGTGCTTTCTGCAGTGTTACGTTTTCCTACTCATGCTCTAAAGTGACTTCAAATAAGATTTCAAAGAGGGAAAAGATCAGGAGGTTACTGAGTTTGAAAGCCAATGGCTGCACAGCTCTACCTGCAACACTCTTCCTCGTCAAGTATTCAGGCCCCATCTCCTTTCAATTACTTTCAACAAGATTTCTTTCACAAAGGTAAGATCTTGGATGAAAACAGATTTAACTTTGGCCAACCTCTTACCCTCTCTTCATCCCTCACAAAAAATTACCACATCAAAAGAAAGATGGAAATGTTATTATGAATTGATAATTATATAAAATGTTATATCATGTATTATTTCACTGTTCTTAAGCAGTCTTCTTCCTTCCAGATAGCCCTAAGGGGTTATTTTGTTTACTTTCATTGCTAAAAATTCATCTCTAATTGTTTAAATAAAAGAACTTCCTTAAAAATAAAGATGATTACCCTCCTTCGTTCTCCTAAAAACACGAGATTTCTTCTAGAACATTCCACAAAAGAAAAAGTTATTTAAAATGACAACCTAAAACTTCTATCTTTCTGAAGGAAGTTTGACCAAATTCAATTTAGACTTAAATGGAGTTTCCTTTACTGAAGTTATTTCATTAATAAGATGAAAAAGAAAATTGAATATTATTTCTATGCTAAATATCCATGAAACGTACTTCCAGTAAAAAAAAAAAAAAAGTTCCTTAAAAGTGGTTTAGAATGAAAACTTCATTTTACAGTACATTTTCAGATCTAAATGAAAATAATCAATTATAAATTTATAAAGGAAAAAAAAGAAATTTCAAGGCATCAGATTTAATTTTTTCCTACAGTTTAACTGAAACTCCATTTTCTCAAACTGAAAACCCAGATCTTAAGCATCTTTGGTATATCTGAAGGGAAAGACACCAATTACGAAAGCTAACAAAATGTATAATCTCTCTCTGTAATCTACAATAGAAATAGAGCACAGCTAATATGCACCTTAACATCTAAATTGGATCATTATTAATTTTAAGTAACTTCTTAAACTCAATTTTTCTGATTTCTAATGAAGGGAAAAATTAATTTCATCTCAACTCCTGGTAAATTGCCTGCAGTTCTTTCAAAATAAGCAATGTGGTAATATCAATTGTCACAAGCGCCTATACATTTTCCTGTCTTTACTAATCATTTCTTTCATGCTGCTACAATTCTCTGAGCAGCAGCAAAGTGCATGTGAGAACAAAGCTGGGTGGCAAAACATTTATTTACTTCTTATCCTGCATCACATCAATCCAGTTCACTATGCCTCACAAAAATGGCTCGGCCATACGGAAGCACATTCTTTAAAAGAACATTTATTAAACAATAGCAATACAGTGTAAGAAAATAAGAGTACTTAAAAAAAAAAAGGAATATTTTCCTAATTTTGTCTAATTAGATATTTATGTATTTTTGTTGTTTAACCCTTCAAATATCACTGAACTTAGCTCAAATACTAGTGAATAAATAGGAAAAGATAGCGTAAATTATTTTTCCTAATTACAACTGATCTAGCAGAATACCTGCTAGGTAATCCTCTGACATAATTATGTTGCTAAACAGAATTACTGAATTTTAGTAGGAATAAACAATTGAAATCAGAAGTATTGCTCAGGAAAGTACTTTTTTGGTACCCGAGGGAAAAAAAGCACAAAGTAGTGCATATTTAAGATACGGATTCTCAGCCAGTGTCACAGTGAAAAAAAAATGTGTGTTGTAGGACAAAAATAGCTTACTAAAAAACAGTAACTGGTAGCAGATAAATGTGTGGTTGGAGGAGAAGACGAAGAACTAAATTGTCCAAAATTGAACTTATGAACTCTGAGGCAGATTCCTGTTATTTGCTAGCTGCTAGACTACAAATTTTGAAAACACCTAGAGTAAACTAAAGTGGCATGTTCTGAATCCTCCCTTTAACGAAGGGGTCTGAGACAGAAGGCACAAATTAGGAGACTAATTACATGCTCCCCTTCTACGTATAAACTATCTGGAGTGGGAAAACTGCAGACTTAGACCTATGGAAAAAAGAGGCCAAAGAGAAACATTCCCCACAAGAAGAGAAAACAAGACAGGAAAATAAGTGAAGAAGTTGCTAACTGAACAAAAGATCCTGGGAGTGAGAAAGGTCCTGATGATCAGAGAGATCCATAGAGACAAATGGCAGGGGATGACCATGGATGTTGATGCACAAATTCAGTAACTGTGTGCAGCAACATGAAGTTACATGACTTCTTACAGACCTTCTTGGACCAATAGCAACTTCCCTGTCTGGGAGAAATGTTGACATCTCATGAACATTGCTCTGTAGGGAGCAACTGAGTGTGTGGAATAATCAGGTAGGATAAAAACTCTGACCTTGCTGTTTCTTCAATAAACCACAGTAACCTGAACCTCTCGAGCTTGTTGTTTACTGTCCTTCACTCATCAGTGAAATCATTTCATGAAATTAATTAAGCAGGATTAACTCAGAGTAGGCACCTTTACTATTTTTAGAGAAACTTAAAATACGCTGTAACTGGCATTTGCAAGTGATCTAAAATGACTGTAGTTTTGTATCATGGTATTTCAGCATCAAATATAAGCTTTTAGTAACCAGAATGAATATTTCATATGGATGTTTAAATACATTTCATCACATGGATAATATTCATATTCTAAATTACCTGCTGGCAAGAATGAAATCAAAGATTAAGAAAATACTTATAACAATTATATAAGAAAATGACAGAAGTTAACCTATTCACCAAGAAGAATCTGGTTCCATGTTCTTTATTCCCCCAATGGGATATTTATTGCTTAGTGATAAGATCAGCCCTGGGCCTCCACTTCTCCAGGCTGCATGCCCTCAGCTCTCTCAGCCTCTTTCCATTTGTCAGATTCTTCAGTCCCTTCTTCGTTCTTCAGCCCTGCTCTGTACTCACTCTAGTATATGCATGTTTCACAGGCAGTGGATCCCAGACTGAACCCAGTGCTCCAGATACGACTCTCCAGGGCAGAGCAGAGAAGAATTGTCTCCCTTGACCAGCTGGTGATGCTCTTCATAACTTAGCTCAGTACGCTTTTGTTCTCTTATTGGCCAACCTACTGATGGCTCATGACTAACAGTGCCCTTCTGGACACACAACTCTCTGCAAACCTGTATTTTAGCTGGTTGGTCCCCAGTCTGTGCCTTTATGCTGTTAATTTCTCTCCAGGTGTGAGGACTTGACATTTCTGTTCAACTTCATGCAGCTCATGTTGGCCTATTTCTGCAGTTTGTCAAGGTCCAGCTGAACGGCAGTACCTAACTGATGCATGAAATTTGCTGAGGGTGCACTTTTGTACCATCACCAAAATCATTAACAAAGATGATAAACAGTACTCGTCACAGTATTGACCACTGGATTACATAACTAGTGACCAGCCTCCAGCTACGCTTTGCACAACTGACCATAACCCACCAAGTCTGGCAGGTCAGTCTAATGTCAGTTTCCCTTTCATTGTCCTTTTATTTAGCTTATACTTCATCAGACTGCAGAATACTTTGACAAACTCAAGATAAACATTCACTGCTTTCCAGTCATCCACCAAACTAGCCAAGTCATTGTGGGAGGCAAACAGATTGGTCAAGCATGATTTCTCTTTTATAAATCTATGTTGACTACTCCCAGTCAATTTCTTGTCTTCCATATGTTTGGAAATGGTTTCCAATACTATTTGTTCTAACACTTTGCAAGAATCAAGATGAGGCTGATTGGCCTGTAGCTTCCCAGGTCTTTCTTCCTGCAGATAGGAGTGACATTTTCTTTCTGACAAACTTCAGGACATTGCCCTGGCTGTCATAACCTTTCCAAGATTATTGTGATCTTGACATCAGCCAGGTCCCTCAGCACTTTGTGGTGTATCCCATCAGGTCATATGGATTTGTGTTCGTCCAATTTAAGTGCTCCCTCATCTGATCCTTCTTCAACAAAAGTGATTATTCCTAGCTCCAGACTTTCACACTCATCTCGAGGGTTTGAGACTGCTGAATACAAGTCTTACCAGCAAAGAGCAAGATAAAGGAGACATTGAGTAACTTGGTATTTTCTGCGTACTATTACATCAGGTGATCTGCCCTATTTAGCTGCAAAACAGCACAGAAGTAGTTCATACTGAGGCAGTAAAAGCAGAAAAGGTATGAAGAAAGTGAAAGCTGAAACAGAGGATTCAAAGAGATACTGAAGCAGGTCATCTGTGGAACAGAACAGTATATGATCATGCAGTTAAGAACTATTAAAATACAGAGGAATAAGACTATAAGAATACAGGAATAAGATTATGATCTACATTATTTGTCTCAATTCTCTCATTTTTTAATTATTGTAATTTTTGTGAGAGAAATGGAATTACAAGCACAAAAAAAAAGCTTCCTAATGTTCATTCACTGAGATATTTCTGTTTCTTCTAGCAAATAGAACTCATGAACAATAAAACCGAATATTGAACTAGCAGGACAGAATATGCAACTTCGCACACATAGAAAACAAATATAATTTATGTCTTCATATTCCAATATTATGCTTCTCTGAAAGCAGAGAAGTATTAAGTGAAATTGAAAGAGAGAATTGTAAAGTAGATCAATGTCACTTGACAATAACCACAAACCGTTTCATCTCACCTATGACCTAGACCCTGGGCCTTCACCCGTCTGCACAGATGAATGCATTTTAGCACGATGTGTTAGCATGATTTAACAGAAGTTTTTATCATTTACTGAGAATCTCAATACTGTAATTAAACTGTTTTTTCAGGGTCCTAATTTTGAGAGACTTTGGAACAAATTGTAAAAAAAAAAAAAAAAAAAAAAATATTTTCTAATTGCTGACAAACATATGACATCATTAAAAATAAATATACATATTTTAATATTCTGTTCTATTATATACTCAAGCAACCAAAACAGCAATCCATTAACTTTCAGATGCATCATCAGTAGATATTACAATTGGAATGAAGTGTTGGATTTTTAGCCAGTAATATTGACTGGATCTGTGTTTTAAGGTTAATATCTACCCTGAGCTTACCTTAAGATAACTCAATTTAAAGTTTCACAGGTAATAAGATGCATTTTGATTTTCATACTCACTCCACTGAATTCCCAGAGGCAAGAACAAGCCTAGCATCTAAGTAATGTTAGAGACTACAAGGAAGAGGACAGTGGAGTTGAGGATGTCACTTCTCAAGACCACAACTCGAGTACTGCGTTCGGTTTTGGGCACCTCACTACAAAAGAGACATTGAGGCCCTGGAACATGTCCAGAAAAGGGCAACAGAGGTGGAGGGGATCTGGAGAACAAGTGTTATGAGGAGCAGCTGGAATTGCTTGGAGAAGAGTTCTCAGGGGAAACCTTATCACTCTCTACAATCACCTGAAAGAGTCTGTGACAAGGTGGGGCTCAGCCTCTTCTTCCACATAACTAGCAATAGGATGAGAGGGAACGGCTTCAAAATGCACCAGGGGAGATTCAGGTTGGATGTTAGAAAAAAACTATTTTCCAAAAGAGCGGTCAGGTGCTGGAATGGGCTGCCCTGGTAGACGATTGAGTCACTGTCCCTAGAGGTGCCCAAGAAACATTTAGCTGTTGTACTGAGGCACAGGGTTTAGTGGAGAAATATTGGTACTAGGTGGGCAGTTGAACTGGATGATCTTGGAGGTCTTTTCTAAACTTGGTGATTCTATAATGGAACATGAAGTTGTGACAAGGGAAGTTCAAGGTGCATATCAGAAAAAGGCTCTTCAGCAAGAAGTGGTCAGGCACTGTGGAAGAGGCTTCCCAGGGAAGTGGTCACGGCACCGAGTTTGAAGAAGCATCTGGACAGCTCTCTCAGTCATATGGTCTGACTTCTGGGTGGCCCTGCCAGGCTGGAGCCAAGAGCTGGACTCAGTGATCCTTATGGGTGCCTTCCAACTGGGAATAACCTATGATTCCAAAATACCCATACAGCCTATATGGCAAACCATAGCATTGGCCATTCTCTCTGCAAGTTGTTAACTATACAGATGGACTCACATAAAACACAACAGCAACTTGCAGTAAAAGGGGCAGACTACTTGTTCCTTTAAGACAGTTTCATCAGAACAGGCACTAGACACAAAAATAATATACTGTAAATATGTTTACTGTAGGGTATGTTACTTATCTAGCAAATCTGCCCAAGTCAATCATAAAATCCAACCCAAACTATTAATTGACAGGTAGAAATCTTATCCTACCGGATGCATGAAGTACAGACTTTAATTTTATCAGTAGGATTATTCAACACATTTGAGAATATTCAGTATAATTTGCTTCTACACAGGTAAAATGAGAAACACAATGGAACATTCAAAATATAGTTAAGGTAGAGAATATATTCAAATCAGACTTAGGAAAACAATATGCAAATAAATTACCCATAATTCAAATAGGTTAGAAATCAAGAAAAAAAGGCACTGGACAACCTTTTCTGCTCATGGTTTATGAGCCGTTTTTGTGGAGTTCTTCCCTGGTA
This sequence comes from Bambusicola thoracicus, assembly GCA_002909625.1. Lineage (NCBI taxonomy): Eukaryota > Metazoa > Chordata > Aves > Galliformes > Phasianidae > Bambusicola > Bambusicola thoracicus. Next base: position 38,131 of record PPHD01000271.1, on the reverse strand, counting down.
ATAATGAAACTTCCCCTTCTTTGCTTTAACTACCCATTCAAAATTAATGCTGAAAGATAGCATGAAGTTAGGGTCGAGAAGAAGGGAGCAGTCTTACCAGGAAACAGAAGTAATAATTGCTATAGGATGAACAGTGAGCATAACTGTTTTACCAGATTTGAATACTAGAACTACTGAGGTCAGTCTTAAGCTGAACAGGTCATTTTGTCTAACCCTACTCAAATCATCATGAGGAATCAGACTGGGATTAGCAAAAGCAGGAAAAAATCTGGTCTCCATCACATCCCTTTCTAAGTGGCATTAGAATCAAGTCCATACAAAAATTACTCTAAAAATTCTGACAAAACTGGTGCACAAATACACAGCTATAAGCACAAATAAAAACAACTGAATGTGACTGTAGACAGGAAAACTAAGAGAAAATGATTTCCTTTTTCTGGTCAATCATGTAAAGAAGAAACTGGGAAGACTGACCACACTTCACCCTTTATGCCCAGTTAGAAACTGTACCGGAACAAGAGGAGATATTTCATGAACAGTGATAGTCATTGAACATGTAACACAGAAACACGAGAAATAGAAATAGGTTTGGGTAGGCAGTAATCTGTCCCCCCAGAAGTTCTTTTTGTACCAAGTTATCACAATACCTTCATTAATGATGATTTTTAAAGTCAACAAACGAGTATGAGAAGTGAGAGAATAGTGGAAAAAAATCACCTTTTTGAGCATCTTTCCATACAGTTACTCGATTATTCTCATAATTTTTATTCAACCAAGTGAGGATGATTCGTTCATATGGAGAATATATATTACTGGATAAAAGTTCTGAGTTTATTCTTGGCATGTTTTCCAAATTAATCACATCAGCAGTATTATGTGAAGAAACACGTGGTAGAACAAACACCTGGAATTAGAAAAAGTGTTTTAAACACAAACTGTAAAAAGAAAAATCTCAAGTTGAATGACTAAAAAGTAGCATTTCAAACTCAAAAAGTTTGCTAGTTCAGTAAATATTTTAGAGATAACACATGAGCATACACGTATGACAGAGAACAGATTTGCTGAGGTTTTATGGAATTCTTTTACTTCATTAAACAAAAAGCAAATCGAAGTTTTCAAATACTTTGTTGCCAACTTTTTACAAATTTTGATGAACTAATTCATGTCAGTGAACTATGCCATATTCCAAGAATAACTGCATATAGTCTAAGAAAAAAAAGTTTACTGAGCTACCAAGCTGATCTCCAGTGGAATCCATAAGAAGTTTTGAAATGATATAGTTCATGGCACAGATCTTTTAGGTCCAGATCATACAGTTTCTACTGAAAAAAATCTGTTATATCTACAGTAAAATCTTCACACTCAGAGATCACTGATTGTCTTGCATGAACCCATATTAAAAAATATAAGAAATACTATATACAGTATACAAGAAAAATAAGCAAGTTAAAATCAATAATCCCATACCATACTTCGATTTCTTTCTTTTCTCAGATACACTCTGCAGAAGAATAATATACTTGAGAAGAAATTAAAAATTTGTTTAGAAAAAACAAACAACTTGAGTATCCTAAAGATCTCTTTTAAACCTCTTTTTTTTTTTTTTTTGGTCATTGGGTCTTCAGAATTTAAGTAGTAAAAGTATCTACAATTTACCTTGTACACCTGCAACAGCACGTCTGTCCAAGCTTGTTTGCTGATTGTCTCAAATACACTGTCCTCCAGAATTAACATTTGTTTGTTGCTAAATATAACTAAGTTTTTCTCAGCTCCTTTTGTCAAGTTAGCTGTATGAGCCTTCAGATAAAGGAGAAATACTTATTTTCAATATTAATTTCAACAGTTTGGATAGGAAATTCACAAGAGAACAATAATCAATCAATGGTATAAATCAGTGATATGCTTGCTATAATGCAATAGTGATCAGCACTAGAACCGTTTCCAATTCAATGCTATCTCAAGAATAAGAAGGTCATTACAGAATTGACAGGAGTAGAAGGCAGCAATCAGAACAGAGAATCAACACAATGGATATTTTTAATAGAATTATTTACTATTAGAAACTAGTAACAGGTATCAAAAGGAATGGAAGAAATAAAACTGGGAGAAGGGTATGAATATCAGCATCAACTTAAAGTTCTGTTCACCCTTACACACGTGCTTAGATTTATGCAATACAAAATAGTCACTATAGTAGGATTACTCTTGGTCCACACAGAATCTCAATTTTGAAAAACTAATACTTGCACGTGGTCTTTAAAAAAAAAAAAAGAAAAAAATAACAAAAAATAGAAACCTACCTGCAGCACAGCTTGTATTTTAGTCCACTTCCTATAATCATCAGGTTCAAACAGGTATTCTGGCATAACATGGGGAAGACTTGCTCCTTGGCTTCTAAAATAATTTTAAAAAAAAAAGTTAATAGGAAGGTAGGATAACGCTTTCTAAGGGTAGTTAAGTTTTTCAACTAATTCAGTCTATGTATAACTATCCTATCTGAGTACACTTGGGATGAATGATCCAGTTTTGCTAATTCCTAAATAAATAGCTCTTGTTTGTGACATTTATGTTCATTTCCAATGCCTACAACTACTCAGCGTTAAAAGCAAGACACTTTCAGTGTTTAGTGGGCACGGTAGTGATGGGTTGAACTAGATGAACTTAGTGATCTTTTCCAACCTTAACGATTCTACGATTCCTTAAAGGAAACCTTCATAACTGATACCAGAAGTCTTACGCATATAAAAAACAGGTATTTCAATACTGTTAATTATCACACTGACCTGTCATCTGTTGTGACTAATAAATGCAATTGAAAAGTGAGCACAGTAAGAAATGCAACTGCAATAAGTAGCACAAATACTAAAGAAACCAGTCGAAGAAATATTTATAGATTCTTACGTTAATGGAAAGAGGGAAAAATATTTTCCCTCAGGATAAGGATAGCATAAAAGTTTCCTGATGTCCAGGTAAGAGAAATTCTTCAAGCATATCTAGATTTGCATTGCTCTTTTTGTTTTCAAAACTGCTAATGTGAAAATAATTGGATGAGCTTTTCTTGTTATATAACCAGCCTTCACACAAATGAGGTAATCATACTTGTCTTGTGCAATACAGACCAAAAATCAATTTCCTTTGTACACTAAAATCAGATATAGATAGCATCCAGGTCTGGTGACTCCACAACAATAAAAATGACTTAAGCAGGTCCAGACAAGGGCCACAAATTAATTTTACTTATATTGTAAAATAACACTTTTTTTCCTTAACTGCCACAAGAAAGTACAAATAAGCTTTCTGATATCAAGAAAAATAAAACAGATACTTGAAACATTATTTGAAACAGTGAAAACATCCTCCTACTTCAATAGCTGACAAACTTGAAAGATGAATTACAGTTAATTTGAACCACGCTGACCAGAAAATAGTAGATTGTGGAAGTTGAAAACTGCGTTTCTATTCTCTGTGCGTTCTCCCGGGCTTCCACAGGATGGAATGCTGCACTTCCACAAATCACAATGAACAGGCAGGGATGGCAGATGACAGATTAATTGCTCATCTCTAGGCTGACTTGCTGTCCTACCATCTTTACATACAGCTGTAGGAGCAGTACAAACAACTGACATTTTTGAAATGGGACTAAAAGCACTACTAAATAGCAACTTGTGAAGAAATGCAAGTATCTCAGGTAATGCTAAAATGCACTGGCAGGAAAAGAATATCCATAAAGCACAAACTGTGGAGAAATCTGTCAGGACTCAGAATAGGAAAAACTAATAGGATATAGTAATACTAAGCATAGATTTAATCATCTAGCAGAAAATACAAACAAGCACAGGAGTCCAGCTAGGTCTGGTTCTCTGTGGCAACTTACACAGTTTTGCTAGGACCACTATGGATTATGTCTTCATTTCCAGTCATCAGGCAACATCATTTATTGATGCATTTGTTTACAGAGATACTAAATTCAGCCTTGACCAACTGGCTACTGTTCGAATTCTTCACTGAAAATATGAGTTAGTGGACAATATTCAGTAAGGCTGAAGGCTTTTTTGAAAATCCCAATAAACTGCATTGAAAACAAATTATTTCTTTACATTTGCTGTTATTCTTAGCAAATGGGATTGAGATTGACCAACCCTAAAATTTAAACTTTAATGTAAGCAATTAGCACCATGCTTTAGATTAAGAGTAGCAAAATATTTTTATCTCACTTGATTCATAGATCTGGTTTGTAAGAGAGGTTTCATATCAAAATATGCTGTTGAACCATCCAAAAGTATGGGATGACATCTAGCTTTTGTTGAAGTACAGCACAATCTAACATCGCCTAGTCTCACTAAGAGCTATCTGCATACCCAGTTCCTTGTCTTAACTAAGAAGCATAGTAAGGTCTTCCGCATAAGAACAGAATAGAATTAGTTTCAAGATGTAATACTAAATCTGCCTGGATTCCCTGGAAAATCCTGATGGGAACCCTGGAAACTGAGCAGGCTCCACTAGTAGAAAATGTTAGACCAATCTAGCATTGCATTTTGCCATGAAAATTCTTCAGGCAAATTCCTGAACAGACTGTTAGAGAGAACATGAAGTATAAGGTATGCAAAACAACTGACTGCTTCCTTGAAGCTGTTATAATATAAACAAGATAAGGTATTTGGGAAGACTTTTCTGGTTGATCTCCTTGGAAAAATATTTCCCCTTGTGCTGCTCAGTCTCAGTGTTATGAATAAATGTTTGCATTTCTCCATTAAAAACTTTTGAAATAAATTAGGCAAAGAGGCATTCTCTCTATCCCTCTATTTTTCCAAGGTACAATGACATTTGAAGTTTGACAGAACAAAATAAATAAATAAAAAATTAAAGTCTAAGTGAGTTTGAGATAGAGCAATAAAATCTCAAAGAGCAAAGGACTCTGAAAAGGACATCAGCTGCTGACTCAAAGATAAGTATAGTCTCTCCTGACAGTAACTGATCAGAATGAGATGATCTGCCTCGTGCAATTGAGGACTGTTAATAAGGTTAATAGGATTCAGCAGAGGAAGTACATCTTGAAGTTGCTCTTGACAATTTTCCTAGGAATATTAACTTGACACCAAACCTAAGGTAGTGGCAAACAAAAGGTTTTTCTTAGGTCAGAATTAAAGAGGTTTCTTGTCCCTTTGACCTCAGTGAAACAACGGTATACTAATTTAATAGATAAGAAAATCTCTTGAATTCACTTAGAGAACTGTTCAGTATTGTATTTCCACAAACTCGATGCCTTAATGTCTGGAAGGATGTAACTATCCTTAAGAAGAATCAGCAGGGTCGCATTAATAATACAATGGTAAAACATTCTTAGCAGACCATTGCCTAATGACTCTGGTCTTAGAGTTGCAATGGGAAAACAGGTTATTTTCCCTTTCCCATAAAAAGATGGAAAATATCCATCAATTCTTTTATTTAGTATTAGAATGTACACTGAAGTGGAGAAAACAACAGGAATATGTAAGCATTTGTTCTCATTACTGAAGAAAGTCAAAGATACCATTCTGACATTGCTGCCATGATTCTTCTGAATCATCTGCCACTACGTCATCAGTGATGCACAGAAGAATGTTATTCTGCCTCTCATTAAAAAGTTGTAGATAAGAATCCAATTGTGTTATTGGACACAGAGGAAATCTTTCTTTCCTTCCCTGCTACTGTTACAAACAACCTAAAAGGCAGGTTTTTTAACCATGTTTATTGACTTGGTTGCTCTACTAAAATGGTTTTATCGGTAATATCGTTATCAATGTGAAGATTCAGACATCTTTTTTTCTTTTTTTTTTCTTTCTTTTTTTTTTTTTAATCTTAAAATAGTTGAATTTAAGAAGCCATGCACAGCATTTTTTACAGGCTTCCATCAGGCTTTTTGATTCACTGCACTAAGTAAGCTTATAGGATCTAATGAGGTGACACAGCATTCCCTGGAAGATGCAGTTATTGAAAGTACAATTCTATAACAGAAAAGAAAAAAATTGCTTGAAATAATGGTAAATAAACAGCCTGGTTTCCCATATACATGAAGTTTTTAAAAGTTGGAATTTGCCACTCTTATGAGTAGTTCTGTTAATAGGTATCCTGGAAAAAATACTTGCTGATGGCACTACACTCACTACTATTCTGTTTTTAGACTTGAAGCATGAGAAATATACATCAGCAGACACAAGTATCACTCCAGCTTCTGACCCTCTTTTGTTATATGAGAAGCAATGTACAATGGTTTTATTATAAGTTTGTATACCAGTACATCACCGCCCGTTACATTAAGAAGCTTGTATTAAGGACAGTAAGTAAATAGATCTCAAATTGCAGGATAGCTGCTTGAACACTACTGAGGGTGCTAAAAAGATACACAAATGCGGGACCTGAGGGCTTCAGATGACCTTTAAAGATTTCATGACATTAGACTTCATCTGAAAGTAATCGTCTTCCGTTTCACAACAAAGGACAAGGATGAAGAAGAGTTTGTCAGTTTTTACTTGCACCATCTTTCACAGCTGCTCCATTTTACATGATAAAATAAAAATGAAGGTTGATAGTATCTAAGCCTGCTCAGCAGCAGGAGTAGAGTTCTCATTTCTTAGTGTTATCAATATGAAAGACAACTATATTACAACATTTACAAAAAGTACTGCTAAAGCCAGTGATTACAGGATAACTTGCATCAGTGGAACAACAAAATGATTCATATCAAATTTGATCTGATTAACTGTTTGGTCTATCTTCTCAGTCTAAGGGATGAGGTTAACAGCCATCTTCTTTCATAACTAAGAGCAGAGTTCCTCTGGAGTCCCTGTATTGAATGTAACACTACCAAAGGACATCTCAGCTAGTGATACCTGCAGAGGTTACCTTAGTAAAAATAATTAAAGTTTATAATGCAAAAGTCTTACATCACAAAAGGTGTGGCATAAAAGATTCCCTAAACTTACAGTTTACCTGGAATCATGTTTGAACTACATCAATAAAAAGTAGGAAATGATAGAAATTTTATCACACATGTACTTACTTAAGGAAAGTAAGCAACGTAGAATGCTGCCAGTAGAGCTGTATCATTCGTTCAACTGGATCAAGGGGCAATGATTGGCTCAATGTAATGCCTGGTAACAACTGTCCGCTCAGGTGGAATAACATGTCATAAATAGTCTTAGTATGTGTGCCAAGATTTTGTTTAAAAACCTTTTCTTGGGAAGAAGTCATTTGGACTTTACAGACATCACTAAGAGAGAAAAAGTTCCTGATATTACTCTTTTAAATGAGCAAAACAATGTAACATTATCATTGACAATGATAAATTTTATAAAGCATGATACAAAAACAGCTGCAAGAAGGCTGGTAAGTATAGTACTTTGTCCTCTCCACAGAATTTTCTAAGTATGTAAGAATTTTGAAATTCATGAAATAGTTAATAAGTTTATGTGAAATATTTCATACATAAAAGACTGTTTATCACTTCTTTATGCCAAACATAACTGATTTCTATCATGTTCATAAATGCCTGTGTGTGTCCCAGGAGAATGGTTTCTATGATATTGAGTACCAAAACAATCAGAATCAACTAAGTGATGCCACTAAGATCAATATATTTCCAGAGTTTGCAAAACTGTTGATTATTAAGTTTGCTTTCCCACCTGTTTCTTATGTGGGGAATAAAACAAAATAAAAGACATTGCTGAAAAGTTATATATACCAACAAAGTAGAAATGATAGAGCTGTTCTCATTCTGAGAGGAAAATAAATTTCAGATAAAAGGACAACATCTAGTTTTAACTGCATATTTAGCATACATTGCATTATGGTATGAGAGCACAGTACTTGGAAACATATTTCCAAAAATGAAAAATAACATCTTAATGACATGCTTATATATATAAACATATGTAGCATAGATGCTACAATCTTAATATAGGACTGTGCATTTGACTGTGTCTATATTCCTCAGATTATATACAACATATCTTTATATTCTATTAGGCAGACAAGTTAGCTCTATATGGATACGAATTACCGTCTTAGCGAATGTGGTATTGAAACAGGATTTGGTCCCTTAGGCCAGCCAAAGAGAGTGAACCAATTCTGAACAGCAGTTACAGTTTTCTGAAAGATGATCTCTTCTTTATCCTCTTTAGGAAAAAATGATAATTCAGATTCATTTTCTCTCTCATCACTTTGACTGTCAGCTTCACTCTCTTCACTCAACTTCTCAGCACTTTCATCACTTTTAAGAGTAATACCTAACTCTGAATGATAGAGGGAAAAGAGAAAAAGATAAACAAAACAGAAAGATTCCTTATTTTCCTATCTTGGTCTGATTTAAAAATAGCATTTTTTAAAAACACAAAAGTTCTTAGAAAAAACTGTCAATGACTAATGATCAATTTATGTCAAGATTAACTACATTAAGTGATGCATATAGAAAAAAAAATGTTTTTGCAATCAAATTCCACTTAAGTTATTATCCAACCAGGAAAACAAAAAATCAGACAAGGCTTGCAAAACAATAGTCTGAAGTCATAAAAATCTTACGTGCAGTTCCAGTAGCTACTGCTTTACCAACTAGTCATTGATAGTTCCTCACCTCAACCACAGAGCACGGCTCAGGAACTGAGTTGTGTTCAAACAGTTTATCAGGCATTGTGGAGGTACAATTAAGCTTACTCCCTCTGACCAGTAAAGTAAGTCTTGAGGATTTTCTCCCTTGCTAGGTCTTCTCTCTCCTCCATCTTGATCAGGTTAAATCTTAGATTGCATACTATTACTAGGTTTTAGTACAGGCATATTATTGAATAAAAGGTAACAATAAAATCTAGCACAAATAGCTTAGATAAAATACATCTTTAGAGATGAAATCAACACTATCTTTGCAGTTTTACTGTCTCACTAAATGACATAGAAATAAACTAGTTGATACCTTGCACATTTTAAAAAATGTATATTTGTTTAGGCTTTTTGGAGAAAGAAAAACAGTACCGTGCAATGCAAGTAAGAGCAGAGAGCCAGGTCCTTAATAAGATGATCAAGCAGACAGATGTTTGAGCAGTTTGGCTGTCTGACAAGGTTATTCTCTTATCTTGTCCCTTTGCCAGAGATTATTGCCTTTTCATATCTGAAACTGTTTTCTTTTGAACACATCTGACATCATTTCACTACAAATGAGCCATGTTGATAGAAAGCTAATTTTAATACATTTAACTAATTTAATTATCTTGGTTAGGCACATTTGTGATCACACAAACGTGCATATCTGCAAAAGTGGTGGAATCCTACCAGCAATGAAACAGCAGCAGTAATTTCAGCTGTTCTAACTTCCTATCCAGAAAGCTAGCAGCTGAAAGAGATGTGAACAGCTTCAGACATTAGTCTCTTGAAACTTTACAAAAGACTTGTTAACCTTAATTCATATGAAGCAGCACCTTAACCAAGTTCTAGTGATAATGCTTGATTTTATACAGTACTTCATAAATACAGTGGAAGTGCTCAAGTCTAGCCTGACTTCTCCATGGTAAGTTCATGACTACGGAAATGTGCCGTCCTTAGCAACTAATCCCTTAGGTCTGTTCAGTGACTTTTCTGCTGGCTCCTCCATGGACATTTGATTGCAACTAAGACCATTATATTCTTTGAATGTTTGTTTTTAAATACTTTCCCTTCTACTTAACCTGTTAAAAGTCATGAGAGTCTTTTCTGCTGATAAAACCTAGGCCAGGTTTGCCATGGTTTCACAGGAGAGAAAAGCCTCTCCAGTATTCACTGATCAAACATGCAGAAGCATTTTTTAGCATAGGATACAAACGTGAAGTCTATTTATCTAAAGCAGTAAACAGTAATAAGCTGAAAAGTAGTTGCAAGACGTCAAAGAGCTTAAAGTGAGCAGCTGTACCTTACCTAACCAGGAGGCACAACTTTCAGTAGCTGGACCAAAGGAACTTGAGGATCTACTACAGGAAAGTGCTTGCGGAGAATAAAATGGATGCAGAACAACTTCTCCACTACTGCAGTCTTCATCTATAAAGCAAGATTACAAGCAGCAGTTGAGTATAACACTACTGTCAGCATTCTAACAGTTTATAAATAGATATCTGCTTCTATACTTTTCCTTACTTTATGCTCTAATTAAACCAAATAACCTCTCATTTGACTCATGATGAAAATCTCACTTTGGTCATTAGACTGGGAACAAAAAGCATTATGTGCATATTTTTTTCCATTAACCATATAATGTACAAGCTGGATCTGCATACTTGTTATAAAGCAACTAGCAGATCAATGCTAGTTCAAGAATTCTGAATCGTGAACCAAATATTCTTAAGGGATTTAGATCTGCAGGTAGAAAAAGAGCTAGGTAATGAGCATTGTCTCCTAGGAGTTTCTTCATGACTTCAGCAACTTTCTAGAAACTTTGACTTTAAAATTTAGCTAGTAAAGCAGATTTAATGAAAAATCTCAAAAATAAATAATGACATGAAACTCTAAGAGGATGTGCTGGCTGACTAACTGGCCTTAATACACTGCAGTATTTCAAAAGCATGTATAGTCTTATTCTATGTAACAAGCACAGTTGAAGTCTGACCCACAAATATCTCATTTGACAGTTTTGATTGCTGCTGTTTTGTATACTAATCTAGACTCTGATTATAAAATTGAAATGCCAGCATTACTACTGGCTGAGGAGATATGATAGTGCAAAGCTTTAACACATACTGACAACTATAGCTAATACAGATATTCTACAAATAACTAATTTTGACACATAAAGGTACAGGAAGATTTAAATACAGGATTATTAGCAAGTATAAAATGTAGCAATTTAATAGTTCAAACATCCAAAAAAGTAGTTTCTATTTACTGTTATATGTAGGCTGCTCCGAAAGTAATGCATCCTACTTATTTCCATGGAAACTACAACAGATAACAGAGCACAATAACACTAATTGATAGAGAAATTCTCAGCTGCAAAAAAACATTTTTCAAAGTAGTCACCACCATTAGCTATGTATTTTCACCAGTGCTGAACAGGAGTCTGCATACCATGCTCATAAAGAACTGCAGTCATTCAGAACTGCTGAAGTGCTCACTGTGCTCACATTCACTGCTTGGTCTCCTTAAGCACTCAGAAATAGTTGATGAATATCAGTGGGTGCCATTTTTTCCACATGGAAAAACTGAATGACACACCTTTGCTTCTTACATGCTTCGTGTCAGATACCATTGTGTCAGACTGTCCCTCTGCTGCCATCTGTCACATGGCAATAACATGTAACAGAATGTTGGCAGGAAGGTTCTGCCCCCATTGCCCTACCACCAACAGCTGCTTCTGAGGTCATGGGCCAACATAATCAAATAGGAGGCATTACATTCAAAGCAGCCCTTAAATAAGACATTCTTTACAATATAATTTTTTTGAATACACATCCAAAAACCTGAGCGATTTTTCAAGTTCTCTGAACTTAAATACAAGTTTAAAAAAAAATTCAAGACATGCCAAAAAAATGGCTTTCTCTTTAGAGTAAATATGAACATATGTAAGGTACGATTTTGCTGATTCTGCTTTGCATTTTAAAAAATGACCTTGTAAAGGAAAACAAACTTCACAGTGGAATGTTTATGGAAGTACAGGCATGAGGAACTGCATTTCTTGATCAATAATTTCCATGTATCCATGGAATCCAAAAAATGTATCCTGAGATCACAAGTCAGCTCAATTACATTATCAAAAATTAATCCCATCCTTTTTTTTTTTTAAACTTATTTTCTCAACTTTTGAAGGCAAAAACCCCTATCATTTTTAAATATTCTCTTTTCTAATCACATTATTTAAAAAAGACCATATCCTTCCACCACAAAAAAAAAGAAAGAAAAATTAAATTCCCCAAATACCAATGCACAAATAAAACTCTTCCTTTACTTAACAGATAATAAACATAGAAATAAAAAGATTCATAAAGAGAATCACAGGAAATATTCAGAGTGAAAAACAAGCCTCACTTCTAGTCTTTAAAAAATACATCTTAGAACTACATGATATAAAACAGGACATGGAACAAGGTTTCAAGATAGGGTGTACAATCAGTACATAAGCTAGAGCAAATGCATTAATGTATATTTTTATCTACCAGAAAGATGAATGCAGAGCGTTTTACACTGCAGACTGGCTTATAATGACAAAACGCAGTAATAGATGGCCATTGGAGCAAAACAACTTTCGTGGTTTAACACTGTATTAGTATATTCATGCATTCACCACTCTGCAGAAGAGCTCTACTGGATCACCCAGTCTGAATACATACATATAAACTCCACCGGGATTTACAAATATTAATGCTAGATCCACGTAGGTTACGCTGCAATCTGATCTAACATTCTATCATAGGATCAAAGGCTTTCTTCTAGATACCTCTGATATCAGACTCCAAAGCAAGAGTAGCGCAGTATGATTTCTAATGACATACACATACCCAAAAGGGAAGGAAAAACTCTGCATGAAATCTACTCTAAGAAATGATCTTCTTACCCAAAAAACTTGTCTGTTTCATCAAAATATACCAGATAGCAAGAGCAGAAAATATAATTTACCCCATACTTAAACCCCCTTGAGCAGGAGGTTGGACTAGATGACTGCCAAAGGTCCCTTCTGATCTGAATTATGTCCCTAATCTCTTCCCATAAGTACAGAAACACACAAAGAGACTGCAGAACACTGAGACAGGAGAGAGTGAGACTGAGTTGTTGGGGCAGGCTAAGACAGACACAGGCAGCCAGAGAGACACATTACAGATCTCTAGTCTGCGATGATGGATTTTAATAGGTTTTAAAATTCTGCTATGCTTTCCAGTCTTCCAGGACAGTAATTAAAAATAGTGAAAACCATTCCCAAAAGTCAATTAATGACTGCATTTTAGCATAACATTATGTAGCTTTCTTCTCCTTTGCTTTCTTCAAAAAAAAAACTCTGGCTGTTGGCCTAGAGATAACGTACAACCACGTTCTATCAATATAATATAAAATATGCTGATTTGGTGTCTATTATTTGGGCTCCTTATATTTTAAAAACTTCAAAATACTTTAAGATTCTATGCTGTCTAATATTTTTCAATAAACATTATCTAATCGTTTATATGGGTTTATCTCATTTCAACAAGAAAATAAACTATTGATCTGTTCTAAATACATAATTGCAGTATCCCTATGTAATTAATGAGGCAAAATACTATCCTAAGGATAGCATGCCTCTTATCACACTGAAAACACTGATAACAATAATGGAGATGCTCCAGACATAATATGAAGAGGCAGAATGCTGTCTACTTACTGTTTATCAAAGTAATTTGTTGTTCAGAGCGATGCAAAGCCAAATATGAATGTATAGTAAGAAGGCAATTCTCTGCTGCTGCAGCAACCTGAAGTGAAAACCTGTTCAAAGCAAAACACAAGGTAACAGTTTTCTGTTTAGCCACGTCAATCAAAAATCTGTCAACACAAGACAGAAATAAAATGTTCAGACCCACTTCTTTTCTTCTGTGTCCTGGTTTAGTAACTAAGTACGTGCATGAGGTTGCACATGCTGAAACAGGAAGGGTACATCAGGATTCATTTACTATGAAGCATGAATATATCACTAATCCCAAACTCCAAGAGTTAAAAAAGAGTTTATGAAATAAATAAACTCTGCCTCTGAAAAGCAGTTAAATACAGCTGATAGCTAAGCCTACTAAAAAGAGATTGCTAAGCTAAAGTTTAGGCATATTTCCCAAAGAAGCTGACAATGTTTACTTTCATGAAACACTGAGACCTGGGACAAGAAAAGAACTGGAAGGAACTAGTAACTGGCTACCTTCTAATGATCACATCTCAGCTTAATTACATTTTTATTAGAGGCTAAGGTCAATCACAGTATGTCTTCCTAAACTTCCAACCACAAACAAAATCGGAAATCGCATGAGTTTCCCCAGCTGCCCAGTGACAGAGAGCTGTGGAACATGGGAACCACAGACTACAGCATATTTGTATCATCAATGATCACAGCAATGCATCTACCCACCACATAAAAGGTGGGTGACCCATAGCCCCTGGAGAGGCCTGTGGAGGAGCAGACTGTTCACCTGCAGATGTGCTGGGAGAGCTGCAGACTCGGGGAAGCCCATGTGGGAACAGCTCAGGAAGGATGGCACTATGGCAGGGACCCACGTGGGGCAGAGGCAGAGAGTGAGTGACCAGGGAGAAGCAGCACAGACAAAGCATTATGGACTGACCACAGCCCCCACTCTCCATCCCACTGTGCCTCTCAAGATGGATGAGGCAGAAAGTGAATGGGAGGAAGGTACTTCTAGTTCGCTTTTATTTCTTACTGCTCTTCCCCCACCCCAAGACGTTTTCTCCCCCTGTGCTTTTGAGGAAGGGGAGCAAGAGCACAGCATGGTGGTATTTAGTTGTGTGTTGGTGTTAAACCACATTCAAAGGTGGAGGTTTTTTTTTTTTTTTTTTAATTTAGATTTTTCAAGTTGAAGGAAATAATTGTCATAGCTAAATATTTCTTCCATTTCTTTTATACTTGATCAAGACATTCTTGGATTTTGTTATCTTTTTTATATCAGCCCTGTGAAATGAAATGTCATTTACTCTGCTTTGGAGGCAAAAGGAAGAAAAGAGATTAAAAGCGGTAATTGAAATTAACTGCAAGTTCTCATGTAAGGCAGTCATTAAATAAACATTAATGCATTTTCTTATGATCCATTTAATGTAATCTACGCACACAGTAAATTACTTGCCTACAGAACAAATATATATTTTTATACGTTTCCTTTTACAGCTACACAGACAGTTATTTTTCCTGTAAAACACCATTGCCGTGTCAAAGGCAAACACAATGTCAATGTGTTGCCAAATTCAACAGTATCCCTTACCCAGCGCTCACTCTGATTTACGGGAAAAATTGCTATTATTTACATGGACTTAATATGAACTATGCAAATCAACTCAAGTTTTAAGCCTGAATTTAGAAAAGCAAAACAGTGTAAAGCATAAGTAGCGTCCTCATCCATGTAGTTAAATAAAGGATATATTTTGCCAAAATAGGTAAACATTTTAATTCCATCCTAGAACAAAGAACATAAAATGGTGCAGTTTAAAATGTCTTCAAATAATTAAAAATACAATTTTATTGCTTTGAAAATGGAAATATAAAGGGAGAAAAACTGAAAAATTCATGTCTTTAGCAACTGATGCTGTAAAATATTATGGCCTATCAAAGAACCCAGGAACCTGATCAAGACCAGTTTCATCTTATATGGGTTATGTCTTACTTTCATTGTTCAATTTTTAAAGGCTGAGAAGGCCTCAAAAACCATATCTTCTTAAAAGACTTCAGTTAACAGAGCAGTTCAAATTCATTAGTCACACAGTTTGAAACTAACTGCTCAAAGATCTAGACAGCTGAGTCAGGTTTGAGGTTCAGACACATCCCATACATCTCTCATGAACAGGAAGGAGGGAGAAGAATAAGTTAAATGTGAAAATTAAAAAAAAACAGTTGCAACTACAGATTACTTTAGAGAGGAATTTCAATGCACAGAACATACTGAAAGTTTTAAAGAAACAGAAGAGTATATTCCAGGTTAGAGAATCAGGTGCCTCCTTAGACTTTTCTAATTGAAGTTACGAATTCTTCCTGGTTGAGATAAAATAATTCCTTCCAAAAGCGAACAGGTATAATATTACCATACTAACAGCACACATTGTTTCAGATACTGTGTTATTTCATTCATTTCTGGTCATATTTTATATCAGCTGCTCCTAAAGCTCACACCAACGTTCAGCTCACTGACAGGAAATCAAATATGTGTCAGCAAACCAATGTTGTTACTATTGTCATTTTTTTTTTTTTTTTAAAGAAAAGCATTTTAAAAGAATACAGCATTTTTGAGATGATTTGCCATTCCTGAACTGTATGGCAAACAGGTATACAGGTATTGGACCAGAGAAATAACCGCGTTACAAAGGAGTAATGAAATAAAGATCTTACTCGTGTCCTGGGCTTGCGGAATGGCTCCAAGGGGAATGATCTCCACATAGAGATCCTTTCTCCCTGGGAGACAGCCCTTAAATGGGGTCTAGGAGGGGGGAGCCAGGCTCCATCCCTTCCGGTCACTCAGGTGAAATTGTGTTCACCTGTGCCCCTGCAGATGACTCAGCACTCACCTCAGGTGGTCAATCAGAGGTTCAGGCTGTGATTCAACAGTTCCCATACACTGAACATATTTTTTTTTCATCTTAATGGTAAAAGACATGGATTCCTTTTGATGCAACCATGATGACTTTTATTTTGCATCGTTTTTTCAAAAACTCGTTAAGTTTGCATTTAAATTGAGGATGGTCTCCTTTATTACATTTTAATGACAAATATGGGAAAGATCTTATTACACAGAGCAGAAATGACTATTTGTCTATAATAAGATCCAAGAAGTTTCTAGTGCATCACATAAAAAGTTATTTTAATTAAATGTTGTCTCCTCAGCAGCTATATTTCAGATCTCATCATATGCCCAGATTATCCTTTTCTCATAATTATTCCAAGCTTTAGCACACATTTATGAATCACATCCTACCCAATGATTAAATCTTACAACTATATAAAATGAATAAGGGTTTCTTGACTGATGACCTGCACAAAGAAATATTAAAAAAACTATTCCAATATGAGCAGCTACAACTGAAGTGGACACAGCCCTTGCTACAAAACAAAACTTATTATTATGATTTTAAAAAGCACGTTCTATGCTGTAGTGTGAGATATTTCACCCTTTATTGAAAATAGAAACTGCAGGAGCAGCTTTTCATCACCACGATATCATACTTTCCTCCATACACATACACTTTCTTATTCATCCCACAAACGAAAGAGATGAACTAAATAGACAAATACTGAACACACAATACTGTATTTGGTCTCCATTTACCAGAGGAAGAGGAGACCTTCTGGATAGTTTTTCACCATTAAAGTTGTTTAAAAAACAGACCACTACTTTTAAAATCAATCCAAGATGTATGAATGTCATGCCTGTATCTGTCCTCATCGCTAAGTAGACTCCAACTGTGGAAAAATACAGTTGTTGTTAACAGAACTAAAGTAAAAATGAAGAGTTCTATATATTCACCTGGGTTAGAACTACAAGTGTTTTAAAGAGAATTAGACCACATAAATTCTTAAGTATTTTTTAAATATAGGACTTATATTCTCACATAATTCCAGAACTCTAGAAAAATTTATTTTTAAAGTAACTAAAACAAAGAATGCGTCACTTGCCCTTCCCTATGATAGTGTCTACTCTGAACAAGTACAGAAGACTGATTTATCCACCACTGAGGGAGAAGACAAACGGTTTCCCCTATTTCATCAGGAAGAACTAGAGATCAAAAAACAACTGAGTTCACAGTATAAAGTAAGAGAAATAAAAAAAAGGAAGACAGTGTGGAGAGCAGAAGACCAAGGAAGGACAGAGATGGAGGGATAACAAATTACAGTTCATTTGCTACTCTCTAGCAAAATTTAATTCTGATTTGTAATGCAGTTGCCCTTGTTTCCCCATCTTTACTTGATGAGTACCTCCAAAAAGTTCTACTTGACTAGTCTTTAAAATAACTATAATCCCTTAGAGGCCTGCTAAGTTATTCAGACACATTTCTTCTTGAATTCTTGGGTACAAGGGGAACATCTGAAGCTTTCGATAGGACTGAAATTTGAGTGATTCTTCTAATATGTAGAGATTTGCAAGTATATGATAAACGTCAACATCTTTTCCTGATACCATTAGGGTAAAACCAGAAAAGAGACTCTACACTGTGAAACATTTCATTGTTTAAAATAATAGTAATAATTTTCAGACATTGGAGTTTGGCTCAAACCAAACTCATATACCACACTGAAATCCAGCACAAAATGGACTGCAAAATTTTAATAAGGCATTTTAAAAGAAGTAGAATACTTTGAAATAGAAATCATCAGGATTTATTGAATCAAGAGCATGTTCTTCCAAAGCAATCAGTAAAGGTATATATATTTATACCAGTGAAGGCATAAATAAAACAAGAACTTAACATGGCAACTTTGATAAATCTTACCTTAGGGACCAAAGTTGAATTTTGTGTTTAGGAATTGTAAACCAGTTGAAAAAAAAAAATCCATTTTTAAGTTTCAATTTTTTCTTTTTCTAGAATTATTCTTGTATGCCTTAAGCCAACCAATTTCTATTATAATTCCTGTTATATATCCTCCTCTGACAGTTTGGACCACACCCCCAAGTGAATTTGAATTGCACATATTACCTGTTTTTATCTTTATCAGTGAAGAACATATTCCCTGAAAATGACACTGGACTAGATGATTCAAAGCTGATGTGACAAATGAGTTCCATATTTGTGCCATCTGATGAAAGAACAATATCTTGTCCTTCTGGGAACTGTATAGAAAAAGGGGAAATCCTGTCACCACCTTCAAGTTCAAGCACTGGAAGTTCAACCTGAATTCGTGATTTCCTGCATTAAAAATAAATAGCAATGGTGATTGTGCACAAATGATTAGAGTAATGAATTTGATTCACAGATTCATACATCTATGAAACTGCTTTTTACAATTAAATAAAGAATAACTTCAGTTTGAAGATACACATCAAGTGAAACTAATTGAAGACTTCCCTTAGATTTGTTTTGTACAAATGTATCTCAGCATTTTAGGATTAACCACAATAGCTCAACATCCAAATGAAGAGCAATCTCTACCCACTGTGCTAAAAGACTTAAATATTACTTCCTTACTGATGCTTTTTCAGAGGTTTCCTAAACCTAAATCTTTCATTCATTTACATTAGATTGCATCATCACACGTTAATACTCATGCAAGTTTTACAACAGCAGTATAAAGTGTAAATTTGTTAAGATATATAAAGATTCTTTCCCCAGTTATGTAATTTTAGGTTCTAGTTCTGAAATGACAATGTGAGTCAGGCCAGGCCAATATGGAATCCCTTCACATGCAACCACTGAGTAAATTGTATTTTACTTCACAAAGATAACTGAATTCACTTTTCCAGGAGAGAATAGAAAACAAGAATGACTTGAATTTTTGTAATAAACTTATTTAGATATTTTTACCTTAAATAATCTTGAGGAATAATTTTGATGGCCATTTCAGTTTTCACATCCAGAGGAACTGGCATCAGCATTAGAAAGGGAGGATCAAAACGAATTTTTGGTGACTTGACAGTACCAGACAATGTTACTTTGTAACGTGATGGATTATCATTTACACACACAGACATTTCAGATGCATATGTCCCAGGACAAGCTGTTAAAAAGGTTTTTTAAAATATTTTTTTTACTATAAATTCAACAACTGAAAGAGTTACAGTAAGAACTTTAAAGAACAGTCACCAGTTCTACTTCTTAATTGAAATGTAGTTTATATAGCAAGTATTATTCCAGAAGATTTATTTATTAAATTTAGAATAACTGCTTGTAGAAAACCCTAAATCCAAGAATTTATCACAAATTTTTGGAATTCTTAATTATTCTCCATTAAAAATTTTCCCCCTTTCCTTGTGTTACTGCTAACTGCTGCAAGACACCTTTCTATTAGAGGGCAAAAGCACACTTTCTTTCATTAATAACGTAAAGCAAGGCACTGCCTTTACTAACTGTTAGACTATCAAACCGTTACTCCAAACAGGAGAGAGCCATTTTCCAAATTTTCAGTTATTCCCATCTGCTGAAAAATTAGCAGAAGAGAAAACCATTTTCACCAACTGATCAATACCTCATGCGTTCAGAAAGAAATCCGTATGACATTTTAAGACAACACAATAAGTTGAAACTTCTTTTTTTAGAGAAACAGCTTTCCCTTTGATTCCCCAGTGTTAATGGATTAATGAGTACAGAAACATCCTCATTTAACGTTTAAGAAGGAAAGCGATACCAAAACAAGTCATTTTGTATGTAATATGTCTGGACGAGCAGGTGTTACTTGAAACAATGCATATGTAACAAGTACTTCTGTGGTTAGTTCAAGTAACTCTTCATAGAACCAGATAATTATTTGCTGTTCCTCCAGTTTGTATTAGATGTTACTCACTTCCTAGCCTTGTTACCCAAATAAATATTTCCAGTTTAGTTATTGCATGAATTATCAGAAAGTCCAGCATATTACATATATACACCTTCAAACAAAGTGGATGCCAGTAAGAATTTGTGTACATTGTTATACAGATTCGAAAACAAAGAAGTCAGAGGTAGTTAAAAGCTAAAGATAAGCCCTAAAAAAGTGCAGGAACTGTTAGAAATCAGTCATACAACCTCTTACTTCAGTAGCAAGAACTCTAGAAAATGGAGGTTGTAATGTTCACTATGCCTATTACATAATCAAAACATTTTCCAGAGGCACTGAATTCATGTTAATTTTCAGGCACGTTTGGGAATACTATTATAAATTATTATTCTAAATATTGTGAAATGTTTGAACAAACTGCTTCAAAGCATACTGAAGGTTCTTTTTAAGGCTCCTTCTTTCCCATTTAGTAAAACTTTACACTGCATACCTATGAAGTTGATTAGTACAAACTCTTCATTAACTGTGTCTATTATATGGGTTTTGTTCTACCTAATTTTGTATTAGAAGAGTAATTATTTTCAGTAAAGATATATTACAAGAGAGCTGTAGATCATGGGAAACATTTAACATCAAATTAAGAGCAATTGACTTTTACATTATTATTTATGATTTTCTGTAAATAAAAGATTGGGGAGATCAGTGAAAACACAAATGACTTCAAACTACAATTATTTGCTAGTGTTCCTTCTGTATATATTTGTTTGCATTTACATATACAACCGATTCAGTAATTTAAAATATTGTATTTTATTTGCATGTTGTTCTTTGCTTCAGTCTTAATACATTCTCACAATATAAACATGTAACTTGCACAACCATTATACAAATGATTGTTTCCTCCTTTAAAGCAAACCATCTTTTAATTAGCTCTCCAAAGATCATTGTATGTAATATATACACTTCTCCATTTCAGGAGGCAAAAATCACAGCCCAACCATAAGCTCAAAACAAAAGCTATCAAGAAGATAAAAACATAATGGAAGAACTTTCTGAAGTACAGCAAACAACTCCAAACAACATACGCAATAAATACAGCATTTGCATATTCACAGTATGCAGAGCAACATTAAATATATCATATCCAACCAGCAAGAAAACTTTCCTCCTTTTCAACAATGCTGGGGCCACCAGTAGGCACTAAGAATTGTTAATACCACTCTGAGTTCTGTAAGAGGCTTCTACAATTCAAGTATTTGATTACTCTATATGCAAAACACTTGACTAGGTATAACGTGGAATTCTAATGCTCATGTTCTGCAATTTCTCTTTTGGTATATGTTGTTGATTGTCACATTCCTACATGCTCCCAAGCTTTGTTAGAAATGTATCTTATGCTTTTAACTTGGTGTCTGCTTGCCTGAGCAAACTAGTCAGAAAATAATATACCTAACTGGTTTTACATCTTTTTGAGGAAGGAAATTTCTATTATTAAAGTTCTGCCTATTTAAAATAAAAATCAAGGAATCACATACACTCTAAGTATTCTTGGAAAGGTGAAGCATTTAAAGTCAATTTTTACCCAAGTGTACATTAACAGAAAGTACTGACAACAATTCAGGTATACCAGCCTTTGATGTGTTCTACATGCTAAGCAGACTCAATGTTTTGCGTCCGGTCTCCGGAGTCCTATTTTCTCAGACCTTCAACAAGCCCTCTATTCATGTTAACTTAAAGATAGTCAAAACAAGTTCTAGTCGCCGTTCACCACAAAAAGTGATTTAAACAGATCTATAAAAATGACAAACTTGTCCAAAATATCCGTATAAGAACTAACAAGATTACTTACAGGAGCCGAAGAACACAGATATACTGATTTTTTCTCCCGGATCAAGAAATCCTGTCTGCTGACTAAATTTAAAAACACTGTCTTCTATATTTTTGCCTGCATCATCACAATTCAACTTCCATGTCAACCGTTGCCTTGAGATATTCTTCAGGTCAAGCTTCTGTAAATATTTACAGAGAAAGGAGGGCATGATGAAAGAGGGAAAAGCAGCAAGCACCACGATACTTCTCACATTCTTCTGCAATCAGATCACATTGAAAGCAAGAAAGCACTAGAAAGAAATTAAGAACCCAGCTTACTGTACAGTGAGGAAACAAGTATGCCTACCAGGACAGACTAAATGATTTCCAGTTGTTTGCCACATTCACTGCCTTCCATAATTGGGGAAAAAAAAAAAAAAATTGTGTGAAAAAAAACCAGATCAAAACAATGTGGGGTGCTTAGTCAAATATGAGTTTTTGCTGATATGAATGAAGAACAATAAGAGCTAAACACATGACTGATGACAAAGACTCACAGGTCTTTAAATATTTAAATTACAACAAGTTCAAAATAGGTTTCCAAAAACCATTTTTTTTCCAACCCAGTCAGAAAAGAATGTGAACAACAACAAAATAATCCATTCCTTTATCACAGAGCTGCTCTCTCTCATGGTGCCTATGGTTTCCCATACATCAGAAAGCCAGGAGGAGCCCAACCCTGATGTCTAGACATTTTGTAGTGATCAAAGACAAACACAAACTCAAAACCTGAACAAAACAACAACTAGAAAATATTTAAAATATATAAATGCATATGTTTAAACCATGAGTGAATTTTAAGATCCAAAATACAACAATTCTAATTTGTTTTTAAAGTAATTAAAAGATACAGGGAATAACACTTGTGTTTACATACCTGAGAATCCAGACTTCCATCAGGAATATTCGAACGTATACCACTTGAATGCCGCGTAAATGTAAGTTCCGTTGAGGAGAACTCCAGTGGTGACTTAAGAACTGTTGAAAAAATTAAATAAAGATGTTTATACAGTATTGTTTTGACAAATAGATCCCCAAATTGCCTTCATAAAATTACTGCTTCTGAACATATTTAATAGAACTGCTTCTCCCCCTTTTATAAAGCTATAGTTTATTTTATTGTTTATAAAAATCACTAAGGTAAGTTTCTGACTTAATATGACCCTTCAGTGACGTTCAAATGATTACAATTTTTACACCTACTACATATATAGTAATTTCTCCTTTGTGCAAGGATGCTATAAACAATGTCATGCCATCTTCCTGTTGCAGATGAATTCAAGGACATTCAGACTATATTCACAAGAATACTTGAGAGATCAAAACCAATGCTCAATAAAAGGAGACCTTAGCATATCTTCAGGCATTCAGTTTTGTTATATTCATTCATTTTCTTAACAATAAAAACTGCAGAATATTACTTTCATATAATTTTATATTCGCATCCAAATCCACTAATCTTACTTCCAGACTGTATTATTTTAGTAGTTATCAAATACAGTGGTGACAGTATACACTAGAAAAGACTTGAAGGACAACAGCATTTCTCTTAATATCATATAGCTGAAATAAAGAAAATGTGGCACAGTATGAAGTCTAGAGTGAAGATTTAGGGAAAAAAAAGGATGCATGTTCTCATAGGAGTAATCAGATGCGAAATTTGGTTAATAAGCTGGGAACCTCTATAAATTAATATTCTGTTAGAGTAGAAACCTCCTTGTTTGAATAATGCTTTCACCAGGTAGTGTGCAACTGTATCAGTCATGGAGTCCCCACCTTTTGTAGAAATCATCTGTGCAAGGAAAACACAGTGAGAATGAAGGACTAGACAAAGACAAAAGGGGAGATACAAGAAACTCCATGAAGAAACTGCAAGTCTGATAAATTTTAAGAAAACAGTACCCATAGTATCTGCACATGGATACTACATGCTCTTCCTTTTTGTCTGAATCAGGTAGGAATTTTATCTATCTACTCAGAGGCTGAGTTCTGTTTTGCTTTTTGGCTTGTTCAGTGCTTTCTTGCGTGTCAATAATAAGTCTCTAAGGAAAGTCCTTAAGAGATTAGCAACATCCCAAACTATAAAACTCTAAAAACCTTGTTTTAACATTTTTATTGAAAAAGGGGGGTGGGGAGGGAGACTTATGGTTGATTGAAAACATACTTATTACACTTATGTTAAAGGACTGAGTTGACTTCTCTGAGATCATAGTGATTTCTCTGGGTGAACAATTCTAAGTACAAACACTGGATATAAGGTACAGATTGAAGCACCAGTTGCACTGTTGTGGGCAGTCTGAATCTAAGGAATCAGAAAATTTGTCAGAGCAAAAAAAAAATTATAGGAAAGAAAAATAAATGTGCCATAACACAGAGTAGAGAGAATTAGGTAAGTTGCCAAATGAAAAGTTTGGGCTTGCAACATCTTTCTACCCATGTGTAATTTGTAAAGTGATAATCTGAAATGATGAATTAAGAACAGACAAATTTTGGCTTTTCAGAATGTAGTAATTATCAATTTGCTTTCAGTGGTACAAATAATCTGACCAGCTGCCTATATCCGTATAATTATATGAAATAATGAGGAAACAACATATTTCTCTAGACTATCTCCTCCCAGTCTCCCAAAATGTCCCATAAGAATGTGATTCCAATACTCACATTTAAATAGAAACTATAGCCAATTATAAAGAAGTATGAAATACCATAGATTCATTTTAATATGATTGCTTCTGCACTAACAGTTACTTAGATTCATAATTTTGTAGAGGAACAATCTGTACTAACCTCATACTAATATGCATATTTATCTTTATTCTGTTTGTTCTTAAACTAAATATACGTGGAAACATTTAATATGAATTTACCTCCCTCAAATTTTAAATGATTCCAAAGAAATCTGAGAGACCTCAAGATCGCTTTAAGATCTAACTGTTGCATACGGAAGACTTCCTCTGAAATCTTCAGTTCAAGACAAAAATAAATAGGAGCTGCTCATCGCCCACACTATGAATTTTATCAGCCAGGTACCCTTCAGCACTCCTGAGATTTTGTAAACATTGTATGAACAACATTCCAGGAAGATACTCAACACTTAAGTCTCATTCTCAAATAGAGAGTAAATATGTATTAAGAACTGAGATGAGAAAAGCTGGTGAATTCAAATAATCACCATACGGAGGTTTATATATTTGATTGAATCAGACAGGAAATGAAAGAGAAACAAACTGTTTTAACACAAGCAGAGAAGAACTGACTAAGATATAAAAATCTTACTGTAGTCAAAGTGTCTGTAAATTTGGCTATTAACAAATTCTGAAAGGCCAGAAGAGTGCTGTACCACACATAAAAGCAAACAGAAGCAAAAAGACTAAATTGCTATCTCAGATGGGATCAGAGCCAGAGAGAGGCATTTTAAAAGGATTTTAAATATAGCTAGAGCTCCTAGTTTTCACAGGCTGAGACTGGAAAAAGATCATGAATGATATACCAGTTCTCTACACAGATGAACTGCTGTCAATGCTGAGATCTGTATGTTAAGGACCAGAAATACTAATTGGAGTTGAAACAAAACTGAATTTTGATGTTTTTTAGTTTTTTGTTTTTATTTAAATCAAAGAACTGGAAAACTGGTATAGGAAAACAGCTACAGGAAAAAAAAAAACATTTCTTAGTATGTGATTGGATTTACAGAAAGCACAGCTTTAAATATATTTAAAAATACAAACTCACATTTTACAAATTTTCACATTTCTAAGAAATTCACAAATTATAGAGTATTTAATTTTCAGCCTTCCATCATCATTTTTTGTGGTTTCTTTTTTTGTTGTTGTTGTTTGTTTGTTTTAAGGGAAAAGAGGGTGCAGTTAAACGGTAATTCTCCGTAATTAGAACACAAGCAAAAATATCACCACAAATGTAAGCATCCATCACTTCCTTTAGGTTCCTATTTACCTACCAACTGCTTTAACTCTACAGACTGGAATAGCCACGGTCACCCTCTGTGGCTGTGGAGCAATGACATGCTTTACAGATTCAAGAGAAGTTGCAGATGCAGAGCCTTTCTGTAGCAATGGAAGTTCATACCAACGAGTGTTCACTGGAAGAACGAAGTCATATGCCGCCACCTAAAGGACATAAATACCATTGTGGTCACTTTCCCAAAGCAATCAGTATTTCTTGAACCACCTGAGTATTATCACTGTTTGTTATTACTATTCCATAATTATCAAAATTAACATTAACTCATCATGATAATAGAATTTTCATTACCAGTTTAACTATGCAGTGAAAAGCCATATTCACCCTACCAACGAAAAAAATCATATGCTCAAAAGAACCAGGGTTATCAGCACAGCTACAGACAAGGCTTCTGGTAAGTCACTATGCTGTGCTCCTTTGCAGTATGAGCCAAGATACAGATTGGAACTGTGACATAACCATGAGCAGTGAGGGGAAAACAAAACTAGTTCCCTCGTTCCTCCCTTCCCCCCACATCCACACACAGCTTATACACTTGAGAGGCCTTATTTATTTCACAGTGCACTTTTCAACAAGGCATTTCTTGTCTTTCATGCAGTCTTTCCAAGGACAAACTTTACAGTATGCTCTCAAGACAAAAAAAGGAAAAAAGAAAAAAAAGGATAACCATAAAAAAGGCAACATAAGAAAAACCAAACCTTCTACCATAAAGCCACTGTTGGGGTACTTCAAATTCTACAGATGTTTTCACCTTGAAGGATGCTGCAATCTTCAAAAAGGATTCTGGCCTATAAAATCTATGTGCTGCTTAAAATATGCAGCAAAGCCAGGTATATAAAGAAGATATAAATAATTTAAAAGCTTCCAACTACCACAGGGAATAGTGCATCATGCTTTACTTTTGTGTATATGGTAGTGAGCAAAATATTTAAATGACACGAAAGGAAAAAAATATTCCTACCACAGAAAATGAGGCAAATATTCATCTGCAACAGATTCAACACAGAACTTCGATAATGAGAATCAAGAATGCAACATCTGTAATGTTTGGAGCTCCAGCAGCACTCGTAAGACAAAACTGCAAGCTCCTGGTGAGCAAGACGTGCTGAACGTTATGGAACATTCTGTGTTTAGTAAGATGACAGTGTGTAGCAAAGGGAAATTTTTTTCTAGCAAGATCACAGCACTCATTATCATTGATAATTCAGATCTGAAAGATTTTATTATTAGATTTTATAACGCAGAATTGCACTTTGCAAAATTAAGATGGTAAATGACATTTAAAATTTTTAGTAACTAATATTGAATTGTATCATTATCAAAGACTGAGTAAAAAATGTCCTGGTATGATTTAAACACACTTCTATATTTAATATCACAAAAGACACCCACATAAAATACTCCACGTTACATCAATGTAATATGCAAGTAATGGGAAAAAAAAAAACAACCTAAAAAGGATATTTTCCTCATGGAGGTAGAAACTCCATTCACTTCAAAGTATGTTTGACATGCGTTGTCCTTAACAACAGTGGCTCTTCACAACTTTAAACAACTATCTTTTCTCACAGTTGAAACTAAAAAGCATTACATGTCAAGACTTTGAAGTCCATCAAAAATCATTTAAATTGTTTTCTGAAAACATACGTGAAATTTGATGAGTTAAAGCAGAATACCTGGTTATTTAGTGAAATAGCTATTAAAATGCACATTTAAGAAACAACTTCAAAGTGAGCCAATGAGAGAGAGAAAAATTTTCAAGGACTCTCTAGGTCAAGCATCTTGTTTAACAGTTACAGAGCAGACCCCATCAGAAGCTTCTATCATGCTCCTCAAGCTGTACAATTTTTCTATATTGGCCATATGTACCTAGCATGCATTTTCTAAAGTGTAAAATGCAATCTGTTGCATAAACCAATAGCTCCCAAGCAGCATGGCTCACCATAAAGAAAAAGATGACTGCATATCTCAGCACACATCTCAGGTTTAGAGATTATAGGCATCATGTACATCCTACGTGGGCAATCCTAATACTCAAAGTACTGCTGCCAAGCAATGCAGTATAAACAGTTGATCTGGAAAATCTTTTCCATTCTTACCATGTATGAAAGGCATACAAATATAATAATTTTTCAAGCCCCAGAAACCTTGGTAAGATTAAAATGCTTAAACAACATCATGACTTAATTGATTATGCAAAAGAGCAGTGTCTGTAGCACTACTGTTTTGTGCATTTAGGTTGGCCAGCAAGAGGTAGAATCTCTCTTTCTTCCAAAGCAGCTTTTCAAACTTTGCTCTTCATTCCCAATACCAGGCCAATCTGCTTTCCTTCTATTATGAAGCAAGGGTTTTACTTGCTTTGTACTGGCAAACAAAGGCAACAGCTCGATTCACTACACGTAGATCTTCATGTTCACTGAAAACCTACATTTGCCCTGAAGTACAATAGTACTTCATAAGCGTTATTTTTCTTTTTAAATCTACTTAAAACAGACCTATTTTACAGTTTTCTTTCAATCTCTAATACTTCAAATGGGAAAATTCTCTATCAGATTGTATAATGCACAAAACATTTAAAAGTAATCAAACAAAAACTCTTAAATTATTACTGAACTTGCATTTTAAACAGCCCGTGAATACTTCATGGTTGTTTTTCTGTTGAGATATTTTTCTGAAGCCTACATTTAATTTCATAAACCAGAGGATAGAAGGAGGAAAGGATGAGAAGCAAGCAGCCTAGCATGAGTTGTTTCACAAACACTCCGGGTCATTAACATAATATGAAATATTTTCCCCACCCTGATTTAATCAAATTTTTAATTTAATCAAAATTTGTAATTTAAATGCACGTTAATTGCAAAGGAGACCTGATCTGCAAAGTGGAAATCTTAGCAATTAAAATACTTCAAAAGAAGCTTTAAAAAGAACAGTCATGTGCAACAAAGCAGTTTTTTGTTGCTTTTGCACCTCCAAAAGACACTCTTGTGTAGGAAGCCATAAGAAGATAATTCTTTAAATAAAACATATTTCTGCAATATTTCATTTAGTAGTCATTTACAAGAAAAAGAAAAACACATCTTTTTCTTAAAAATTGCTAAGGAAATGTAGAATTTTAAGAAAATTTTTTTGATCAAGAAAGCTCTACTACCCAAATTCATTTGAGTTTTTCAAAATGCCACGGTTTGGTCTCAAAGTAGGTGACAGCTCTAAGCCGGACACTGGAAAGTGAACATTGAGTGCCTTCTGGCCTCAGGCCTAAATATTCAGTACACTGGAATAAACAAAAGGGGAAAGCGTTCCCCAGAACCCATGAGAATGAAAATGCACTTAAAATAAAATGAATGTGTTAGAAAAAAAAACTAAGCAGAATTATCAGATTGACGGGGGAATGAGGCTGAGCAGAAGTGTTGCTGACAAATCCACAAATAAAATTATTTAGCACGAAGAATACATTGTATCTCCCTAAAATTACAAGATCTGCTTTCACAGTACAACAGTCAATCAGTAAACTAAGACTTAAAATTAACTTTACAACAATATTTTCCTTCGCAGATGTGTTTTTATCACATAATTAGCACACCGTACAAATATCTCGAAGCATTCAAATCACCAGGTTTTTGTGTGTGTAGTAATCATTTTAAAATTTATTTACAGCGCTAGCAAAATAGATTTCAGCAGTGATTCCAGAATTGTAACATACATTAAAAAAACACTCTAATTAAAATTTAAACCTAACAATACATTAAAATGGTACTGAAGAACAAAGTGTTTACTTACTGTAGCTGAATACAAAATATATACTCAACTTCTAAGACTTAACAGTAGCCTTTTCTTAAAATATACATGCATTTTAATGCAATCTAAACTTCCTGGCTACTGCTTATAAGCAGCATAATGAATGATGCAACAAGTGTTCAAATCCACTATTTAAAGTGTTAAAATTAAACTACAGAGTAGTATACAGAGGTGATACATCAACAATGCTCTGAGTATTTTGCAGTTTCACATCTGGTTTTCCATAGAATTAATTTCTTATCCGTGAATTCCATTCACTAAAAATAAACAATTCCATTACTATCAATGTCAAATAATAAATAAATAAAACACCACCTGCCACTTTCCTGGATAAAGCCTAAGCAATAAGCTCTGACAGGTGTGACTTTCTCCATTTGTCTCAATCAAAGCTCTCATGGGCCTCATTATTGCACAGCTGTGTAACTTGTCTTTTTTCCAAGATGCTGGAATTTGCTATTTTCCAGCAGATAAGCACACTCCTGCACCTTGTTTTTCCTTTTTACCTTACTAGAACTTGCATGACACTGCTGCTAGCAGGTGTACCACCCGGCCTCGTAAAGCACAGCAACAACAAACAACAAAAATCATCACTGAGCAAATATTCACTGTGCTCACATGCTGCCTACTTCTCTTGTACAAAAGAGACGAACAAAGGGCTCCTCAGCATTACCTAGATCGGTAGCAGAATCTAGCTTGCAGAGTATGGGTGAAATTTGGTTTCTTTTGGTTTACAGAGTAGTATTGTCAGCAATTATGACTACAACTGCAGAAGGAAGTTTTAGTAGAACCAGACCGCAGACAGAAATTATCTCAGTGGGATTCAGGTTTGCAGCAGCTGAGAGATAGGTTCAATCAAAAAATACATGTCCAGAAAATGGAGATGTGGTCAAAGAAACAGCTGTTCAAGTAGAGAGACAGGAAATAGCACTAGCAACTGTGAAACTTGAAGAGTGATCGACAGGGAGATTAGAGCTTTTTCAACATTGGACAGTCAGGAAAGGAAGAAATCTGATGAGAGAAGGAGGAAATCTAGACGCAGTAGAATGTTAATGACAACCCAGACCCAATGAGAAATGTTACATTGAATCAGTGTGAGAGTTTCTGATGACAGTAAGACGCTGGTACCTGGACTACTTTCTTAACAAAACTATGGTAGTGTTTTTATTACTATGCTAATTTGCAGAAACTAGATTAAAGAAAAGCTACAGCATCCTAGGAGTTCATACAATTCCAAATGCTTCCTTTAGTTATGCCATACTGGGTAACACATTCAGTTATCCATGTTTTCTTTTACAGTAATCGGTGCTACTGCTTCCAGCTAACAGAGGTGTTCAATGATGTTAATATGTGACAACTAGTGTGTTTTAACTTGTACATGTATTTGGGCATTTCCTGCCTTGTAACATGTAAGCTGCCCCCTGCCAAACAAGCAACACTTTGCAGCAGAATGGAAGCACTGGCTGTACACTTAACTTAACCAGCACAGGGTAAAGGGAAATGGATAGAAAGAATATGTGCACAGAAAGAAGGGGAAACTGAAAAAAAATGATTGTGAAAACAGTACACAGTAATTGGTTACGAGGCATAAGGCACTCCACAAAAGTCTTTTGCGGTTTTTGAAATTCTTTATCCCTTTATTTCCAAATAAAGATAACCTGTTCAAAAAATACACACACACATATATATACACACACACACACGTGCTCAAGGCCAGAAAAACACTTTCTTCCCACGTAAAATTTATATTATAATTAAAGCAGGCTGCAACTAGTATAGCCTTGCTTTCAGTTAGATTACTATGCCACTATTCATAAATGACATTTGGAGACGCTCAGATGACACGTGAAATTCCATTATTTCAGAAGACTTTTGAAACAGTAGATACTCTATATGCTTAATCACTTAAATTTAAAGCAAGGCAAGGAAAAAAAAAACATTTTAATGCATTCTAGCTAGTTTTAATCCTTGCTAAGAAAGAAAATAGCAAAAGAGATCAATTATAGCAATAGGAAATTAAGTACTGAAAGATACACAAAATCCTGATTTTGATAGTTTAGGGGGGGATAAGGTTCATTTAGGATTTTAGAGAGTTGGTACTTCACTAGCCTGGAAGGACATAATTGGTTTTTCTGCTGCACTGCTTTCCAGTACAGTGGAGAATAAAGAATCAGTTTGTACAGCAGGACTATTACTAGATAATTCCTATGCAATAAGCAGAAACAGAGCCACCAAATTTCAGGTTACAGCTCTTATCAATATGGCTGTGTTTTAGATCTTACACATAATTACGCACTTTCATCTACGAAGATGAAAGGGAAGTGTGCAATTTAGAATTATGTATCGCAACTCATAGAATCACAGAATGCTTTGGTTTAAGAGGGATGTGAAAACCCACCCAGTTCCAACCCCCTGCCGTGGCATTTAAGTTAAACAGTTTTATGAAAATAAAACTATTGAAGTGGGTTAGGAGGAGGGCCACAAAGACGATGAAAGGTCTGAAGCACCACTCCCACATAGAAATGTTACAGGAGCTGGGCTTGTTTAATTTGGAGAAGTCTACAGAGAGACTTCATTGAGGCCTTCCAGCACTTAAAAAGGAACTTACAGACAAGAGGGAGACCAACTTTTTACATAGCCTGATAATGATAGAAAAAAGAGGATTGGCTTTAATCTTAAAGTGGGGAAATTTAGGTTAGATGTTAGGCAGAAATTCTTTCCAAAGTGGGCAGTGAGGTGCTGGCACAGCTGCCCCAAGAAGCTGTGGTGTCCCATCCCTGGAGGCGCTCAAGGCCAGGCTGAAGGGGCCCTGGACAGCCTGAGCTGCTGGGGGGCAGCCCAGCCCACAGCAGGGGTTGGTGTGGGTGGGCTTTGGAGGTCCCTTCCAGCCCAAACTATTCTGTGATTCTAGGATAAATTCAAACAGAGGCCTTGGAAGTTAACCTATTGTTGTATTTACGTCTTACACTTTATACATATCCTTGTATTATTTCTGAAATAGTATTCTGTGATTCTAAATTAATGTTTCAGATCCTATTTATAGTTTTTAAATCAGTATGTTTCAGCATTCTACTTTTATTGAATTTCTGACTTCTGAATTTTCTATGTAGATACTGAATCAAAAAAGAATATCAACCAATTTCAGCAGAAGTAAAATAATATCTGTACAGTCATTACTTTGTTCTCATCTAATCCACAAACAGAGGAAACCTCCGCAAAGACAGTGACTATGTCAATGCCATCAAATGATTTTTTTTTTTTTTTTTGAAGGAAGGAAAACTCATATTTGGAAACTTCTTAGAGAACAACATTCAATTTTAGCAACCATTTACTTACTCTGGTGTTATACCTATGATTTACTTGATGCTATCGTGGTTTTGTGCTTTTTGTTGTTGGTATTCCACATAACATCACGTAAAACAGTGGGAGTTAGAAGAGTTAATGCTCTGGACTGCCTTATTGGGGGCATTTTGGGTTCTCAGAGAGGAGGGGAGGAGCAGCATTCCCAGAGGACTTGGTGCACAGAGGAAGAAAGGTAGAGCTTCTGGCTGGACACCAGTAGCTCTCCCTGTCCCTCACTCAACTCATTGCAGAGAAAAGCACATGCTTCCCCTACAGACTACTAGAATAAGACCTCGTATTTGGACATTCTTTTCCCTCTCATTTTGTCTAACTTTGTTGGATTTAGTAAATTACCGTTCTTCCTCAGATCATTGCCATCGTGGGCTTTTTTTTTTAGACCCATCTGCTATCTCCCTACCCTTCCCAGTTTCCCCCTCTCCCAGACCACACAGCACACAGTTACTTTGCCTCATTAGTCACAGGTCCAGAGCAGCCACGCCACACCACAGAGCACTAGTCCTTATGTCCCCAACCCCCCAGACGCCAACTGGCAGTAACTGGTAGTTATGAAACAGCATTTTGCTTCTCATTTCTATATGACAATCTATCAATGTAAACAAGAAAAAAAATGAAAAGCTTTCAATACCTATCATGACTTTAAGCTGAAAAATATGCTTACGAGAACACTATTTGATCATCTTGCTTTTACAAAAAAAATACAAAAGGAAATACACCTCACAGGATTTTACTATTAAAATAAAATCAAAATGAATTAGGCTTTTGTTGTGGTGTAACCCAGCAGCACCTGAGCACCACACAGCATTTCACTCACCCTCACCAGTCTAGATGATGGCAAGAATTAGAGAAAAAAATTGAACTTGTGGGCTGAGATAAAAGTCATTTCTTAAGACAGAAGAGGAAAGTGGGAACAAAAATGCAATGATAATATCTATACACATCTCCATAACAGAGATAGGCAGATAGCCTTTCCATATTCCAATACGATGATAAGCCAAAAACCTATACTTCTGTGTATTGGTTATTCTACTGTTTTGAATTTCACATAGAAAATATTTATTAAGCTTTGATAGCTCACTCTAAGAACTATTGGGTAAACAAACTACAAGATAAATGGAAGTTGTATGCACTAAACCGAGAGATAACTTATTCCATTCTCTGGCCAAAAACAAGAGCCTAGCATTCCCAGGCTTGTCAAACCCTTATTAGGAGTCTTCAGTAATGGAGATTCCAAGATAACTTATCTCAAAATTTGACCCCTTTAGCTACAGAGAGTTTTTACTTCAAATCTAATCCATCTGTCATAATTTATACTCATTATTCATTCCTATCTACTACAGTTGATACTACCATATGTTAACAATATTCTGTTTAACTTTCTTTTGTACTTTCTGTACTTCTAATCATTTCTTTGCTTTTATTGATCCATTTTCTCTAAGCACAGCAACCCAAATAGAAAGTGTTCTAAGTATTATTGGCACTGAACAATTATTTTACCTGCTATACTTGCATTATTTCTATCTATATGACTTACTCTGATATGTCCGACTCCCTCACAATGACATTACAAATTTCAAGGTCAGGTTGAATGGGACCCTGTGCAACCTGATCTGGTGCCTGTTTTAGTAGATGGCAGTAGGGTTGGAACTGGATGGTCTTTGAGGTCTCTTCCAACCCATACTATTCTATGATTTTTCGATACATTTTGATACCATACAGATATTACTCCAATGGCAATACCCAGTGCCTCATTCTCCATCTTACATTTCTATTATTGATGTTTCTTACCTAAATAAAAACGTCAGCATTTTCATTACTTCTATTCAGTTTGATAGTAGGTCACTGCTGATACTCTGTACACAATTTTGCAAACAATTACATACATTCCTAGCACTGAATCTGGTGTACACTTGAGAATGCTGCAGTGTCAAGATGGTTAAAAGACAGAACATCTACTGCTTCTCACCTAACCTCACGGCTTGCTATGCTACTGCAGGAAATTAATTTGGTTTCAAATAGCTCATTTTTAATTAATCTGTTTACTCATCTTCTGTTCGGAGATATCATCTCAGAGAAGCAAATGCACTATAAATTTACACTTCTAGTTATTTCATAATGATTTACTGGTGCACAAGAAATCTAAGCTGCCAATGGTAAGAGTAGGAAAAAGTGTCACCAGACGCAGGTTGTAACATGAAAATATTATGTGAATGATGATTTGAACGCAGAAATTAAATTTTATTCAAAGAATAAAATGCTTGGCTGAGAGGAGGGAGAGCAGGCAGATACAAATGAGAAATACTGTTGACCCTTCTAAGATAATTCTAAAATTCATTTATAAGGTTAAAAAAAAAAAGCAACAGGTTCATTGAGGTTCATAATATCAAAGCCTACCTCTCTTGGTGTGAAGGACAGTGAGCACTGCAGAGATGACTTCCCCTCTAAGTTAACTGAATGCAAATGCGGCTTTGAAGAGCAGCTGTCAACCTCTATCAAACAAGAGTTAGAATCACATTACAGGTGCCTTTGTACTAAATATCAATCTTGTAATAATTGCAGTAATTCTAAGTGATGTCCAACAGGTATGTACACAGCAAATATTTATCATCAAGATATGAATGAACATAATATTTCATAAGCATTCTGCAGGTAATTTTGGGATAATGAACAGTAACTTTCATTAAAGTCATAAAATACTCAGCTAAATGACTTTTTTCCCTAAATGACTTTTAGGCCTTTACGAGTTTACCAGTAATGTTCCCTTAGTTCTTTAGGCTTTTGGGTCCAATTTTAAAACATTAACAGAAGCATGAAGTAAACCTCCTCTGAGGTCAATATCTGCTCTGTGACAAAACCACTTGAACAACATAGGATCTCACTGGATGTCACTTTACTCGTTTCAAGCAAAAAGTCTGATCTAGAAATCGTGTACTGAATCAATTCCCAGGCTGGCTAGTTATCTGTCACAGACAGTCTTACAGACCTTTAAGTTAAGATGGCTGACTAAAGGCCTTCACTTTCCCTTTGAAATCTATTCTGTGGCAAGGAGAGCACTTTGTTCTCAGATTATTTTTTGTGATCATCCACATTTAGTTCTACAGGAGGATATAAATAGAAGTTAAAATACTGGCTTGCACAAGAAAATGTTTCAATTTGCTGAGTTTGCAGAGCTGAATGAACATAGCTGAAAAATCTCTTATGTTTGAGTATAGCACAGACAATACCAGGACTGAATTAGAAAAGGGATAAGCAACAACAAATAAAGAATAAGAAACTGTAGTCACATCAAGACAGAATAGCAGCCAAGTTCTTCATATTGCTCCAATGTCATTCTGATTTAGGCATTATATAAAAGAGAGATCCTGTGATTAACTCACAGACACCTTGCACCGTTATAAAAGAAGTCCAGAGCACTATAATGATGATGAATTAACTTTAAAGTAAACATTATCAAAACAGTGGGTAAAAGTCTAAGAATAGGAAATACATATAGTTGACATTCTGGTTTTTGTTTTGTTTTTTAATTTAACTGGTGTGAGGGTATTCAGACATTTTTAAATACCTTTGCAACTACAGGCAAAAAAAAAATAATCTACAGAAAACTCTATTTTCCAAATCCTTAGTGTTAGCAAGTGACATTTTTTAATTTAAACTAATGTTTAATATAAAATGATTGCCTTAGGTTTTCTGTAAATTATAACATTTGTATACCAGAAATACTCTCACAGATGTGCTCTTAGTATTATTCCATTTTTTATTCAGTGAAAATTGATACAGCAAAAGCCAATACCTGTCTGGTCATGAACATCAAGTTTAAAATCCTTACACTTCAAAAAATTAAACACCACTTTGGTATATGCCAGTCCTTTGTTCTGCAGTAAAAATGGAATCGATTTTGTAGAACCAACATAAACACCACCAAAATCAAATAGTTCCTGTAAGTTTAAGGAAAAAAAAGCGGTCAAAGTGTTGTTAAGTCAAGTCTGTAGTTGAAAAGAATTTGAAAAACATTTTTTCAAAGATTCACCATTAGGCAGGGATCTCAGTTGATCAATTGTCTTGCCTAATCCTTATCTTGAAATTCTTTCCAAGAGAGCAAACGCAACATTTAAGAATTCAATATAGAAGTCCAGTTGCACCACTGGGAGGTTTTCTTCTTTCAATACATAGATCAGTGGATCCACTTATCTCTATCCTACATTTTTCTCAGTAACTAACTTAAAGAAATCCTCTCTGCTTAACGCGGTTATTTTTCCCAAGTGTTCAAGCTCAAAGGTTAAAGCTATCTCTTAATGTAACTTTCACATGTACGTTTAGTTTTTAATTTCTCTTTCCACATTACTTTCCTTCATTTGATAATTTTCTCAGGAAGTTGGCATAGGAAATAAAACAGAAAATATAAAATAGAAATGAAGCACTTTGACATCAAGGTAATGCAAAACACTACCAGTCTTACCAATTGCTAGAATGTCTTCATACTTACCACATCAATCTTTATTTCAGGGGTATCTACAAATCCACTAATCTTAAGTGTTAGTACTCCCAAGTTTCGAATTGCTACCTAAGTTAACAGAGAACAGTGTGATTGTTGACAAGGTCATTTTAACATCTCATCAAATCAGTCACAACTGTATGAAAAACTAAAAACAAAAACAAAAAAGCATATCTGGATAGCCGTTGCCATCAATGAAGTTCCAAAAAGGCTAGTCTTCTGCAGAAAAAGCAAACATGGCAGGAAGTATTAGCACTAGAATAAGCAGTATCCTCTAACAGGTTAAAGCTGAATGGATAGGTTAGTTCTAGTCAGCAAACATGAGGACTAGCATGCACATCTGTAGGCAAAATCATAGAATCCTTGAGGGAATTGCTGGTGCAAAACAGATGTTATTGTCTAGGGCAATGTTTGTTAGAAGTGGAATGAAAAAAATGATTACTAGGTTCAATGAGCATAATGTAGGCAGCCACAGAAGATGGAGAATCCGGAATTAGGGTCAAAAAAGGTAACAA